>JBBPBX010097887.1:0-12778 GCA_038048925.1 Garcialebias charrua
TATATATATATATATATATATATATATATATATATATATATATATATATATATATATATATATATATATATATATATATATATATATATATATATATATATATATATATATATATATATATATATGTTTTTGTTTGTTTGTTTTGCTTTGGTTCAGATGATGAGCAGAAAATGACTGAATAGTAAGTTTTCACAACTTACAACTTTAATATGCCAGTTGTCACAAACTACAAACAACCCTGAACTGGTTAAATACAAAACCACATGTTAGGGTTTGAAACTAGAATATGATGCTTCCATCACAAAATAAAATCACTGAATAGCTATTGTTGCCTGGACTTCAACACAAACTTCCCTGCAACACGCTTGCAGCAACTTCATTTTTTCTCTTCCCTTGTTTCTTCACCTGGTTTGGGGGGCCCCAGCTCCATTTCTTCTACAGCCGCCCCTGCTTTCTCCTACACCAGCTCCTTTGCCTCCGTTCCTGCACTTTTTATTTCTCCATTCACCTCCACCTCCACTTTCTCTTCCTTATCACCAGCGGTGGGTGGGGGACCGGCTGCGCGCACCCCCCCTCCCCCGCCGGCAGCGGGAGGGGACCGGCCGCACACACCCCCTCCCTCCCCCGCCGGCAGCGGGAGGGGACCGGCCGCGCTGAAGCGAATAAAAGATAAAATCATCCAGTTTTACATGAAACCTAACAAGAACAGTTTTCTCCTTTGTGAGACAACGTGTTTGAGACTATCCGTTCACAAAAAAAAACTTAGGGGGCGGGTCCGGAGGCTCTGGGGGCCCCTAAAATTCCGGGGCCCCGGGCTCAAGCCCCTGCATAAATCCGGCCCTGCATATTTCAATATAAAATGTGCTACAACTACCAGTTTGGTCTTCCCTCGCTACTCTGTCTAAAAATAGCGCCCCCAGCGGGAAACCGGAAGTGACATCACAGGAGGGGAATGTTCGTGCTTTAGCTTAGAAAGATATGGCAAGACACCAGGAGGAGGCGACAGATTGTAAAGTTGTTTTGACATAAGTACGGTATGTCATCTCTGACTATTACATCAAATATCTAGCCAAATAACTTCTAGATATATACTACCTAAAGCTAAAAATGGCTTATATTTATATATAGCCTAAATATAGAGATACAGCATGAATTACACCACTGATGGATTTAACTACATTAACCTAACACACGACTGCACACCATCGTACAGCTCCAACCACTTCATCAAGTTTGCGGACGACACAACAGTGGTGGGTCTCATCAGCAACAACGATGAGACGGACTACAGGAACGAGGTGAGCCGCCTGGCCTTGTGGTGCGGACACAACAATCTCACTCTCAACGTGGAGAAGACAAAGGAGATTGTTGTGGACTTCAGGAAGAGGGATGCCCAACATGCCCCTCTGACCATCAACAGCACCGCAGTGGAGAGAGTAGACAGCACCAAGTTCCTGGGAGTGCACGTCTCAAAGGACCTGTCCTGGAGCAGGAACACTGCAGCACTGGCAAAGAAGGCTCACCAGCGTCTCTACTTTCTCCGCAAGCTGAAAAGGGCTGGAGCTTCAACCCCCATCATGAGCACCTTCTACAGAGGTGCCATAGAAAGTGTCCTGACCAGCTGCATCACTGTGTGGTTTGGTGCATGTACTGCATCCTGCCGCAAGAGCCTCCAGCGCATTGTGAGAGCAGCTGAGAAGATCGTGGGCACCTCCTTGCCCTCACTGCAGGACTTACACAGCAAACGCCTCACTCGGAAAGCCCACTGCATGGCAGGTGATCCCACACACCCACTACACAGCTGCTTCAGACTGCTGCCATCAGGGAGGAGACTGAGGAGTCTCCAGGCTCGAACCAGCAGACTGAGAGACAGCTCTGTTCATCAGGCAGTCAGAATGCTAAACACTCTGCCTGCTCTGCCCCCCCTCCCATTTGAACTGCCTTAACACTAAAACTTTCTCACACATTATCACTCAACACAAAGTTTTTAACACTAGACTCTGTGTCACCAAACGGGTTTTCACTAAACTCTCGGTCATGTGCTCATACAGTTTGCACTACTTCTCATACTTGCACTAATGTCTGTATTACATCACTGCCTATAATCATAATACTGTTTACATTCTCTGTTTACATTTATTAATACTGTTTACTTTTATTACTACTGCTTACATGTAATTACTACTGTTTACATTTACACTACTCTAATATCTACACCACTGCTGGTACATATACAGTGTGCTCTGAACGGTCTTATTTAGGGATGCCCAATGTGCCTTACTGCATATGCCACTTTTTGCCTCTATAACAACATCAACTACTACCTCATACATATACTGTGTACATTGACTCATACGCTGCTTTGCCACTTTGCAAATGTCAATGCTAGAAACCTTTAGTTTATTTTAGTTATACTTTTTATACTCTTTTTTATACTAGTATGCAAAAACTCAGGACAATATTATGTTCATTAAATGTTTAATGTTTTAGTTTTAGAGTTGGTGTAAATTTTCATACTCTTATACCACTATGCAAAAACTCAGGACAGTGTTAGTTTTACTATTTTATGCTTATGTCTATTATTATATGTTTCAGTGTTTCAATGTTTAGATGTTTACTGTTGCACCGAGGGACTGAGAGAAACGCAATTTCGGTCCTGTGTATGTCCTGTACTGTACATATTGCAGATCTGACAATAAAGTTGACTTTGACTTTGACTAATCTTTAGCTCCCTAAACAATTTTTTTCTGATCCAATTTGGAACTTTGGCCATTTATGAACATTGCAAATCCAATGTCTAATATTATTGCTGCATTTAAATACAAGTAAACCTAATTTAGTTTAAATATGTATAAAAATCTCTCATCAGAGATCACACCATAGTTTTCATGAATTTTTCTCCTTAGAGGCATCACATATAAATAAAGAACACGTGGAGTAGGATAATTTTTTTACTGTACAAAATTACATTAAAAAAGTCATCAGAATGTTCCTTAGTAACTAAAATAAACATTAAGTACCCTGAAATCTATCAAATTAATGTGACATTGTTGACCAGTACAGATGGTTCAAGATGGACTGCTTCCACAGTGCCAGATCCTCACAGTCCCGCTCTCTGATGACAGTGTCGTTTCTTTGCTAGACCTGGAAAAGTTTAATATAAATATTGTGCATTCCAAAACATAACTTAATTGGTTAGTAATTAAAGATTCTGTATTAAGTACATCTGTAATCATGAAACAAATTGAAAGATTACTTTTTCCACAGTGCCAGACATCATAGAAGTGCTTTGTTCCTTGTGGTGCAAGCTGATCTCTGACCCACTTTGCAACCTGCCGATTACGGTCTGTGACCAGAACATCAACACTCATCTCATTATCTGAGAAGAGCTTGATGCTCTGCTTCAGGCCCTCAAGCTCACACCAGGTGCTGTTTGGAACCTCTGAATAAACTTATTTTATGGAGGAAAAGAATAGGGCTGTTGATGAGGCCTTTTCCCATGAATTATAGACAACTTTTTGTTTCTAAGGTCAGGTGGTTGTGGCGGTCATCTTGAACTGGGTTGACTCAGAAACTTGATCATTTGTAGATGTACATACAAAGAATAAAAAGTGTGAGCTGGAAAACCTGAAACCTGTGAATCCTGCCTAACAATGGAAGAAGCATCTGCTGGAACCTGAGAGTCGTCAGGGTTTCACCATCCCTCTGAGGACCGTTTTCAGGGAAACATGGAAGTTCAAAAGTTTTGGACAGATCCCACTCCTCCCTCTTAATGGTTCTTTATCTAGACAGCAAAAACTAATTGAAGTGAAACAATGAAATGTCATCGGTCTTACAGAATTGAATCTAAATTGATTCTTGATGTAAAAACACTAATAATGATGGTGGTCACTAAATGTTTGTTCAACTGTCATCTAAAGGTCCATTTCTGGTTGATTTATGGAACATTTGAACACATGTAAACTAAGAATTTGGACTTGTAGCAGGGCACCAGCAATTTGATGTAAATTTATGCAAGATTCTCAAAATTAGGTTTTGTTCTATCATAAGCTTTATTGCAATCAAAAGTAAAATAAACCCCTCCACCACGGTAAGGTGGGCTGCCACCTTACCGTGGTGGAGGGGTTTGAGTGTCCCAATGATCCTAGGAGCTATGCTGTCAGGGGCTTCATGCCCCTAGTAGGGTCACCCAAGGCAGACAGGTCCTAGGTGAGGGACCAGACAAAGTGCAGCCCGAAGACCCCTTATGATGAGTAAAATAAATGGACAAAATGTTCCCTCGCCCGGACGCGGGTCACCGGGGCCCCACTCTGGAGCCAGGCCCGGAGGTGGGGCACGTTGGCGAGCGCCTGGTGGCCGGGCTTTCACCCATGGAGCTCGGCCGGGCACAGCCCGAAGAGGAGACGTGGGTCCCCCTTCCCATGGGCTCACCACCTATGGGAGGGGCCAAAGGGGTCGGGTGCAATGTGGGATGGGTGGTGGCCGAGGGCGGGGACCCTGGCGGTCTGATCCTCGGCTACAGAAGCTGGCCATTGGGACATGGAATGTCACCTCTCTGGTGGGGAAGGAGCCTGAGCTAGTGTGTGAGGTTGAGAGGTTCCGGCTAGAAATAGTCGGACTCACCTCAACGCATGGCTCTGGCTCTGGAACCAGTTTCCTTGAGAGGGGTTGGACACTCTTCCACTCTGGAGTTGCCCCTGGTGAGAGGCGCCGAGCAGGAGTGGGCATACTGGTTGCCCCCCATCTTGGTGCCTGTACGTTGGGGTTCACCCCGGTGAACGAGAGGGTAGCCTCCCTTCGCCTACGTGTGGGGGGACGGGCTCTGACTGTTGTTTGTGCCTATGCGCCAAACGGCAGCGCAGACTACCCACCCTTTTTGGAGTCCTTGGAGGGGGTATTGGAGGGTGCGCCTCCTGGGGACTCCCTTGTTCTGCTGGGGGACTTCAACGCTCACGTGGGCAATGACAGTGAGACCTGGAGGGGTGTGGTTGGGAGGAACGGCCCCCCTGATCTGAACCCGAGTGGTGTTCTGTTGTTGGACTTCTGTGCTCGTCATGGATTGTCCATAACGAACACCATGTTCAGGCATAAGGGTGTACATATGTGCTCTTGGCACCAGGACACCCTAGGTCGCAGTTCGATGATCGACTTTGTTGTCGTCTCATCTGATCTGCGGCCGCATGTCCTGGACACTCGGGTGAAGAGAGGGGCGGAGCTGTCAACTGACCACTACCTGGTGGTGAGTTGGCTCCGATGGTGGGGGAGGATGCCGGTCAGACCTGGCAGACCCAAACGTATTGTGAGGGTCTGCTGGGAACGTCTGGCAGAGTCTCCCGTAAGACGGAGCTTTAACTCCCACCTCCGGGAGAGCTTTGAACACGTTCCGAGGGAGGCGGGGGACATTGAGCCCGAGTGGGCCATGTTCCGCGCCTCTATTGTCGAGGCAGCTTATCGGAGTTGTGGCCGCAAGGTTGTTGGTGCCTGTCGTGGTGGCAACCCTCGAACCCGGTGGTGGACACCGGCGGTGAGGGATGCTGTCAAGCTGAAGAAGGAGTCCTATTGGGCCTTTTTGGCCTGTGGGACCCCGGAAGCAGCAGATAGGTACCCAGTCCAAGCGGCATGCGGCTCGGGTGGTTGCTGAGGCAAAAACTCGGGCGTGGGAGGAGTTCGGAGAGGCCATGGAGAATGACTTCCGTACGGCTTCGAGACGATTCTGGTCCACCATCCGGCGTCTCAGGGGGGGAAAGCGGTACGCGACCAACACCATTTATGGTGGGGATGGCGTGCTGTTGACCTCAACTCGGGATGTTGTGAGTCGGTGGGCGGAATACTTCGAAGACCTCCTCAATCCTACTGGCACGTCTTCCACTGAGGAAGCGGAGCCTGGGGACTTTGGGTCGGGCTCTCCAATCTCTGGTGCTGAGGTCACCGAGGTGGTTAAAAAGCTCTGCGGTGGCAGGGCTCCGGGGGTGGATGAGATTCGCCCTGAGTTCCTTAGGGCTCTGGATGTTGTGGGGTTGTGTTGGCTTACGCGACTCTGCAATATCGCGTGGACATCGGGGGCAGTTCCCTTGGATTGGCAGACTGGGGTGGTGGTTCCCCTATTCAAAAAGGGGGACCGTAGGGTGTGTTCCAACTATAGGGGGATCACACTCTTAAGCCTCCCTGGTAAGGTCTATTCAGGGGTTCTGGAGAGGAGGGTCCGTCGGATAGTCAAACCTCGGATTCAGGAGGAGCAATGTGGTTTTCGTGCTGGTCGTGGAACACTGGACCAGCTCTACACCCTCAGCAGGGTCCTGGAGGGCGCGTGGGAGTTTGCCCAACCAGTTTACATGTGCTTTGTGGACTTGGAGAAGGCATTCGACCGCGTCCCTCGGGGGGTTCTGTGGGGGGTACTCCGGGAGTATGGGGTACCAGGCCCATTGATATGGGCTGTTAGGTCCCTGTACGACCGGTGTCAGAGCTTGGTCCGCATTGCCGGCAGTAAGTCAGGCTCGTTTCCAGTGAGAGTTGGACTCCGCCAAGGTTGCCCTTTGTCACCGATTCTGTTCATAACTTTTATGGACAGAATTTCTAGGCGCAACCAAGGTGTTGAGAGGATCCGTTTTGGTGGCCTTAGAATCGCTTCTCTGTTTTTTGCAGATGATGTGGTCCTGTGGGGCGGCTGTGGCGTAGTGGTAATGGCAGTCGTCCCCCAATCGGAAGGTTGGAGGTTCGAATCCCGGTTCCCCAAACCATGTGTCGATGTGTCCCTGGGCAAGACACTTAACCCCGAGTTGCTCCCCGTAGGACTGGAAGGTGCCTTGCATGGCAGTCGCCGCTACCGGTGTATGAATGTGTGTATGAATGGGTGGATGGTTGGTATTGTAAAGCGCTTTGGGGCTCCTCACAGGGGGCTAGAAAGCGCTATATAAATAAGCTCCATTTACCATCCTATTGGCTTCATCAGATCGTGATCTACAGCTTTCGCTGGAGCGATTTGCAGCCGAGTGTGATGCGGCCGGGATGAGGATCAGTTCCTCCAAATCCGAGGCCATGGTCTTGATCAGGAAAAGGGTAGCATGCCCTCTCCGGGTCGGGGAGGAGGTCCTGCCCCAAGTGGAGGAGTTTAAGTATCTTGGGGTCTTGTTCACGAATGAGGGAAAACTGGAGCGTGAGATCGATAGGCGGATAGGTGCAGCGTCCGCAGTGAAGCGGGCGCTGTACCGGTCTGTCGTGGTGAAGAGAGAGCTGAGTCGAAAGGCAAAGCTCTCAATTTACCGATCGATCTACGTTCCCACCCTCATCTATGGTCATGAGCTTTGGGTTGTGACCGAAAGAACGAGATCTCGGATACAAGCGGCTGAAATGAGTTTTCTCCGCAGGGTGTCTGGACTCTCCCTTAGAGATAGGGTGAGAAGCTCAGTCATCCGGGAGGGACTCGGAGTAGAGCCGCTGCTTCTCCACATCGAGAGGAGCCAGTTGAGGTGGCTCGGGCATCTGGTTAGGATGCCTCCTGGACGCCTCCCTGGTGAGGTGTTCCGGGCATGTCCCACCGGGAGGAGACCCAGAGGAAGACCCAGGACACGCTGGAGGGACTATGTTTCTCGGCTGGCCTGGGAACGCCTTGGGATTCCCCCAGAGGAGCTGCTCCAAGTGGCTGGGGAGAGGGAAGTCTGGGCCTCCCTACTTAGGCTGCTACCCCCGCGACCCGACCCCGGATAAGCGGACGAAAATGGATGGATGGATGAAGTAAAATAAAATAAAGAAATACAGCAAAATAAAACAAAAGCTTTAAAGAGGAACTAAACTCCAAATTAACTTTTTTTACCTGATAAACTCCCTAGAATGTGTCTAAAATGTTGTATAGCACTATGTCTAGAAAACATTACTGTCATCCATCCAGTACATTATTTTATCAACTGAAATTATTGAAGTTCCATGATTTGGTTGATTATAATATTTTATCAATTATGTATAGGGCTCAGAATAACAAATTACCTTTAAATATCCAAATGAATTTTGTTAAAAGACAAAGTTGTTATAATCTTAAGGGGACAGAGATGTTTGTAAAACCACAATTCAGAACTAGTTTGAAGGGACGTTCTACCTCAATCCAGGGAATTAGATTATGGAATGGCTTGGAGAATGTAGTTAAAAATGCCAAGTCACTGTTTACATTTAAGAAAATGATCAAAAGGAATTTGTTGAAAAAATATATATGAATTAGCATAATGTGTATTGTATCAATTATTAGTTATGTATTAGTATTAGTATTAGAAAATTAGAAAGAGTTAGTCATTTTGTACTGCTGGTGAAAGATTATTATTGTTTAATCTGATTGTTTGAAAAAAGGGGCAGATATAATAAGATTTATTCTTCTTTCTGCTACCTTTCATTTTTTTACATTGTGTACGTATCATTAATGGGATTGTCTTGTATTGTGTTTCTTTTGTAAAAAAAAATGAACAAATTTAATAAACATAAACATGTCTGTGTTAATCTTCACATATTTGTGCGTATTAATTTAAATCGGCAATATTTGGTCAAAAAACGTGTTTACGGTAACCCTATGGGTTGAACAGAGGAATTGCACCTTAATTTTCTTATTGGTCAAGGACTGTTCACTCTGACGTGTCTGGTTCACTCTGACGTCACGAAAGTGGTTCAAGAAGAGCCAATCCACTGCAGAGATGAGAAGGTCCGCGCTGCAGTTCATACCTTATATGGAAGTGGTGCACTGCACTCAGGAACAGTTCTGCAGCAAAGCATATTATAGTTTTCGGAATGGCACTAGTTATTTGTATATTTTAACCTACCGGTATGTATTGTATGAATACCTTCCACCTCATCGAAACTCTTTTGTTGTATTTGTCTTCTTATCATGCGATGGACAAGAAATGCATGAATGCCTTGGGGCAGTGGTGTAAGAGCGGGTTTGGGATCCGACAGACCCAGGTTCGATCCCCGGTCACGGCATATCTTGTATTATTTTAAAAAATAATTTAACGCCTTTTGTTTTGGATAGATCAGGTGAGAATAGATAAATACATCTAATTATTCTTTGTTTTTGCGTGCTGTAAGTTGTTTGCTAGCATTTTAGTTTGATTTAGTTTGTTGCTAGAGGGGGCGTGAACGCAGCACAACCACCCACCTCCTCCCCTCCTTGTCTCTCGACACTCCCATTTTCTTGGGAATTTTGAATCTGGTCTGGGGGCGGGGCTACTGTTTCACAGTGGGTTGAGCACCTCTTTAACATCATCAAGTATGAAATTTGATAATAAACTTTCAACATTGATTTACAGTGGTATTAAACAAACAGCTTGTTGTAAAATGATTGGAAACAAGATAGAATTATCACAGAAATATTTTGAACAGTAGAAATTTTGGATGAATTTGTAATTTCAGGAGATGAATTAAATGAGGATGATGCTCATGTAAAACTTGTCAAACCTTCTCTGACAAAACCAAACATCTTATTCTGCTGTTGACTCTTGTTTGGTGTTGTTTATTGGATTCAACAAATAAATCTTAAGAAACAAAACATATTGACAACATATTTTACTCATTGAACTGGAGCCTCAGACGCATGTGGAAGAACCAAACACAGCCACAACAGCCTGGTGCCTCTTCATGCTGCTCACCAGCTTGGTCACACACTGCTGTGGGATGGCATCTCATTATCTACCAACATTTGTTGGTAGAATTTGTTGGTACATTGTGATTGTTTATAAAACAACTCCTTGTCAACAACATTCTGTTGTGAAAGAATGCTACATGAGCTACTGATAAATCAACACATTTCCACGACACCACTAGTTAGGCCCGAGCAGC
The DNA here is from genome assembly GCA_038048925.1 of Garcialebias charrua. Taxonomy (NCBI): domain Eukaryota; kingdom Metazoa; phylum Chordata; class Actinopteri; order Cyprinodontiformes; family Rivulidae; genus Garcialebias; species Garcialebias charrua. The sequence goes on from JBBPBX010097887.1 coordinate 9,814, forward strand.
TAAGCGCTGCAAAGGCATATTGTAATCATAGAGTTTCAGGCCAGAGCTGAAAATTTTCCACCAAATGAATTGGTCTTTGGTGGGCCTTAACATATTCCAAAACCCACCAAATTTGGAGGACGCATCTGGACAGTTGAAAATTTACGTATTTTGGGGGCGTGTCAAAAATCACAACAGAAACGGCTCAAGAGCGCCACCTGTAAATTTTCAAAATACCCTCCGCATTAAACTTATGCCCCATTTGCACTGCTCCTAATCAGCCCCCACTCTGCTCAGCCCTGCACAGCTCAGCATGGATTTGCACTTTAGGACTGATTCTGGAAGCGTGTCCAGTATGGAGACAGGACGATGACGAAATGGGCGTGGACAAATACAGAAGGGGCGTGAACAAATACAGATCTCACGAGAGCAAATACATGTCTCGAGGGAGCAATTTACTCTCGTGCGAGCGCAAATCAGCCCCGCGCGTGTAATGGGGATGAGCGCGAGCGTAGAAAAGAGATCCGAGCGCGCGCACGTGCGCTCGGAGGACAACTACATGCTCTCGCGTGCAAAATGTATCTACTGACAGACTCTCCCTCTCGCTCACGGTTCAGACTTTTGGCAGCCAGTGGGAGGATCCAGACCACGACACATGATTGGCTGCAGTCTTCCTGTCCTCTGTGATTGGGTGTAACACTTCCTGAACCTGAAAATGTAAAATACTGTAAATAGATACCTCTGGACTATTGAGAATGAACTTTCTTGTTAAATAAATAGATTTATCTAAATATACTTCAAGTACATTGTTATAAAATATATTTTGTTGCACTTTATGAAGTACTATTTTTTGCTAAATATAAAATACATTTCAATCAAATATATTTCTAAAAGGAATCTTCATATAAACTTTTTAACTGCACGTTTCATTCAACCTTTATTTATGCATCTCATTGAGCCTCGAGGACTCATTTACAAGAGAGACCTGGCTACAAACAAAGAATGATGACAACAGTGACAACAATAGACAGTTAAAAGAGGCATACAGATTTTTTTTAACAAATTAAAATAAGATGGCGAACTTACAGCCATTGCTTTTGGAGGTGAAAGAAAAGATTGATGACTCAAGAGGTGAAATTTATACATTAACAGACAGGCTTTCTCTCTGCAAAAACGTTTTCCTAACTATTCATTCATTCAACCTTTATTTAGTCAGGTAAATCTTATTGAGCTTCGAGGGCTCATTTACGAAAGCGACCTGCTACAAACTAAAGAATGATGAACAGCAATGATACAAATACATTAAACAATAAACAAAAGAAAAGAAAAGAAAAAGTTGCAAAAACATTACAAGGTAGATGTACAAAAAAATATCAAAGACAGGAACATATCTGCATTAATTTATAAGACTGAGCTGAACACAGCTTCTCAGACTGAGGAAGTCTTTCGGACGAAAGACGAAACGTTTCTACAGTTTTTTTTTTTGTTTTTTTTGCTTTGTTTTGTTTTGTTTTTTGAATGTCCAGAGGACCAGACTTAGCTTTTTTGGATTTTTCTACCTGGATTATTGAGCATGCATCAGGGTATATCTGCATTGGTTTTTGCCAGGATTCCAACAGATTCTGAAAACCATCCAGAGAGGTCAGGGCAGAGAGCTTCAATATATAACTACAGTACAGTATATATAATATATAACTATAACTGCTGCTACCCCACAATGCACTGCCAACTCAAAATTCTCCTTCAAAATAAAATACAGATAGATCAAAACTGTGGAAGTTTTCTTTTTTCTTCATTTTCAAACTAAATTATTAAGACATTTCCAACTTCCAGAACAGTAGTAATACCCAAAAGATGAACTTGTGTTATAGAATATTTTCTGTACAGACATTATCCCACTGCTTTATTCACATGAGAGTAACAGGGGACCTAAAATCAAAACAAACTGATAGTTCTAATCTGACAATGTTGCAGTGTTCAAATATTATGTACCGGTATATTAATACAATGTGTGTGTGTGTATCATGTATATACTGTACAGTATAACATACACACAGTGTATGTTATACTGTACAGTATAACAACACACATGTATTTGTATTATTTAATGACAGATTTGTTACGTAAATGCTTTAACAGATATTTACTCACATTTTAGTACTATTTTAGCTTCTTGTGCACTTTTCTCTTCTTTTATTCATGTCAAAATTGTGCAAAAATAAATTACCAAACAATTCATTATAAAATATGTTAAATGTAAAACAAGCTTTAATAAAGTACTTTTACTATTATTTATACTGTTTATTAATTACATCATCTCAAGTCAGCAGGAGCAACATCACCACCATCATCATCACAACAACACAAAACTGAGTGATGTAAGTTTAAAGCTCCACTGACATGATTTTTTAACTTTTCATAAAATGGCTCAACATAAATACAGTATCTTGTGTTCAACTATGTTCGTTTTTGCAAACAAACTTATATATATATATATATATATATATATATAATATATATATATATATATATATTGCAAACAAACATATATATATATATATATATATATATAATTTTGATTTAAATTTGATTTTAAACTTTGGGCCGTGTTTATTCATGGGAAATCCGATTACACACGAATGCACCACTGTGACGTAGTGTGCGGCAGAGCCCTGGGCTTGTCAGTGCGCATGTGTCAGCTGCTCGCCAGCAGATCGCGTTTTTTGTTTGTTTTTGTTTTTACTTGAAAATTGCTGTTACGTTGTGTTGCGTTTGGGTGTTCTAGTATCATCAGTGAACAAGTGAGCCTTTTCACTTTCCCAAAAGATGAAATACTTTGTGAAGGATGCAACAAAGCTGCACCCTTGGACCCCCGCCTCCCTCCACCTGAAGTTCAGGCTGAATGGTAAGTCTCATACAGCATCAGTCCTAAATTAGATCCTGCTGTTTCTTGTTCCATCACCCAAACTATTTTCTGCTTCCCACA
>JBBPBX010097891.1:0-12777 GCA_038048925.1 Garcialebias charrua
TGGGTTTACATTCCTCCCCTTTTCAGCAGATTAATTAATGTTGAATGAATGCTTAATGTTGCAGTGTAACCAATGAAGGGAAAATCTATTTCCCTGCACCATTTTTTTATTTATCTTACAGGTTAACAGGTGGAACATGCAGCAGAGCAGAACTAATCACATTAACTAACAAACTAACCAACTAATCACTAATATATGCCAAGATTTTCTCATTATTTGTTGAAACCTCTCAATTGTTGTTTACACCGTATGTTGAAAGGATACATATGGTTATTCTTATGCCTGTGAAGTATGACTGTGAGTTTGATCCAGGAGGTCCAGAAAGGATTGAAGGTTGTTGAGATGAATGAGTCAGACAGAATGTGAATGTTTCAGACAGATTAATGTGATTATATATATATGTTTGTGCCTGGTGAATGTGCAGTACAATAGTTGTGTGTTGATAGATTTTTGAGAAAGGTGTACAGGGTTTTCACTACTTTTCTATAGATATAATTTAGTTTTATCAATTTTGATTCTTAGATTTGAACGATAATTAGAAATGTTTTAGAGGATACATTTTAGCTGCACCTTGTTAAGAAGTATCAGAGTAAGCCTAGCGGTGAATTTTACTGATAGGAAATGTTTGTGGTAGAACATTCTGGTACAGAGAATAATAATATATATATATATATAGGAAATGGATGTGAATAAGATAATTGAGTTTGACAGGTTATGGAAGGATTTTTGTGTTTTCTGTTCGGATCAGATTAATCATAGATTTAGTGTTAATTTTTTGATTGTGGTCTTAGCCCTTATCACAGACATCTCTGAATAAGAGTAGTTGAGCTTTTCTCAGATATCGGATTAGTTAACAGAGTAGTGTAGGGCTTTTCTCCTCACAGGTGTCTATGATGAAGAAGATGAAGAGGCCTGACAACAGTTCATATTCTTTGCTAAGGTTAACACATACCAGAAATGGAGCAGAGTATATGCAATGTTTTGAAGTTTGTTAAGAGTTGATAAATCAATTTTGGGTAATTTAAGGGTTTTTGAGAAAGTATTGGATTTATAAAGTCAAATTAAAGTCCAGTTGTTTTTTATTGAACGCCTTTTTAAAGGTATTGAATTTAACTTCATTATTCCTGCATATACCCTGTAGAGGCGTGTTTGTTGATAGGAGGGACAGTCCGCTCGGTTCTTTCTTGTTTTTATTTTTATTTGTTCGTCTTTGCATCTATTTTTGTCTTGTTTGTTTTTGTCTGTTTTATTCTTGTTCATTGTTTTTGTTTGTTTTGTCTTGTTTCTATTTGTTTGTTACATTTGTCTTGTTTGTTTTTGTCTGTTTTATTCTTGTTCATTGTTTTTGTTTGTTTTGTCTTGTTTCTATTTGTTTGTTACATTTGTTTTATTCTTTGTTTTTGTCTGTTTTATTTTTTGTTTGTTTGTTCTGATCTTATTCTGTTTAGTTTTTATTACCATTTATATTATTGCTTATTTTATATGAGGGTTTTATATTCTGGGTGGGTAACTTAGATGTAATATTGCTGTGGGTGGGAATGTTAGAGATTTCCAATGTGTATCAAGTTTTTAATTGCATTCTCACATAGAACATATAGGATTTTGTTGACATGATGTTTGTCATGTCAAAAGGGGAATTGAAATATATTTCTATCAGTATTACATTACACCCATTATGTTCCATTATTTGTATTCACTTAATTCTGCCTTATAATGTGAAATGTGACACTAGGCAGAACGTTTTTCTCTCGGGCTTTGTTTTCACTAGGGAACAGTTACACGCCTGCACATACACAGACATAACACTGGATGATTGACATACAGAGCTGATAGTTTGTTGACAGAAAGGAGGGTCACGTGGTAGTGTAGGTGGTTCCAGTGCAGTCCAAGGCGGTTCCAGGATCCAGGAGGCGGTGACGACATCCAGGGTTTTATAACCGTGGCCTTGCCTTTGAAGATGTGTGTGTGGACTGTGCTTGGAGTCAGGTCTGTTGGTTGCTGTAAGGTTTATTCTTATAATGTACAATAAACCTGCATAAAATTTGCACATTCGTTTCAGAGCTTCCTTCAACCTTTTGAATTCGTAACAAACCTCTTCCAGCTGTTTCAATTATTTTTATGCACGTTTTGATGATCCAAACAGACCTGCTAGCACCAGACTCACCTCATCACCAGATGAAGAGCATCTCAGGGTGTCCGCAGCAGAAGTGAGAGGCAGTCTCAGAAAGATTAATCCTCATAAAGCAACCGGACCAGACAACATCCCAGGGAAAGTTCTGAAGGAATGTGCGGACCAGCTCTGTGAGGTGCTGGCTGACATCTTCACCACCTCACTTGCACTGGAGTCAGTTCCCACCTGCCTGAAGACCGCGACCATCATCCCAGTCCCAAAGAGCTCCACAGTGACTGGTCTGAATGACTATAGACCGGTGGCCCTCACCCCGATAGTCGCTAAATGTTTTGAGAAACTGGTCATGTCCCACATCAAGGCAACCGTCAACATCAATGAGGACCCTCATCAATACGCATACCGTGAGAACCGATCAACAGAGGACGCCATTTCTTCCGTGGTCCACACTGCTCTCACCCACCTGGATCAGAAAGACTCATACGTGCGTCTGCTCTTTGTGGACTTCACATCTGCCTTCAACACCATGATCCCCCAAACTCTGATAGACAAACTATCTACACTTGGACTAAGCCCCTCTATTTGTAACTGGGTACTAGACTTCTTAACAGACAGACCACAGTCCGTGAAGATCCACAACTTCTCCTCCTCCACCATAACCCTCAGCACTGGCTCTCCTCAGGGATGTGTGCTGAGCCCCCTTCTGTTCACTCTGCTCACATATGATTGTACAGCCACACTTCCAGGCTGTCATATTGTTAAGTTTGCAGATGATACAGCGGTGGTGGGATGCATCACAAACAATGATGAGTCCAGCTACAGACAGGAGGTGGAACACCTGGAGAGCTGGTGCAAAGAGAATAATCTTCACATGAATGTGAAGAAGACAAAGGAGATGATTGTGGACTTCAGAAGGAACAAACACACCCATGCCCCACTGAAAATAGGTGGGTCTGCAGTGGAAGTGGTCTCCAGCTACAAATACTTGGGTGTACACATGAATGATAACCTCAGCTGGAGCAACAACACCACCAGCCTGATCAAGAAAGGTCATCAGAGACTCTACTTCCTCAGACGGCTGAGACGTGCTGGTCTGAGCAGCCCAGTTCTCACCTCCTTCTACAGGTGTGCAGTGGAGAGCATCCTGTGCTCCAGCATCAACGTGTGGCATGGAGGCTGCACAGTTGAAGAGAGGAAAGCTCTGCAGAGAGTGGTGAAGGCTGCACAGAAGTCTGTTGGAGTCAGTCTCCCCACCATCACAGACATTTACACCTCCAGATGCAGGAAAAGAGCCACCTGTATCATGAAAGACCTCACTCATCCAGCACACTCACTCTTTGCCCCACTCCCCTCAGGACGGAGGTTGAGGAGCATCAAGTGTAGAACCACTAGACTGAGGAACAGCTTCTACCCTGAGGCTGTTAGACTCATGAATAAATAAAAATAAAATAAAAATAAACACTGCAAAATATCACATCATGCTGATGCTGATCTGTTTTCTTGTTGCTGTGTTCATCTGTGTTCATCTGTGTTCATCTGTGACCATCTGCTCATACAAACTCATGTTCGTGCTGCTGTTTATTCCCACTATATTAGGCTTAGTGTATTACTAGTTGATGTTTTTCTTAGTTAGTTCTCGATGTTATTACTGTTTTTCTCTTTCATTTGTTGTTGGATGTAACTGGGACCTCGTGTACATAATCTCGTTTTCATCTCATGTACCACATGCGGTGCAAATGACAATAAAGACTCTCTGACTCTCTTTTATTGATAAACTTTTGATCGGTCCTGATCAAACAAAATGATTCAGTGATGGAGAAAAAACCTCAAAACTTAATATAAAAATAAATTTGATCCAAACAACTGACGAGGAGCTGTTCACCTGCGGCGTCCATCTTGAATCTGTTCATTAAAACTCATCCAGTGGTTTGAGAGATTTTGCCGACAGGGTTGACTCCCAGATGTTTAGCTGTGAGATGATCCAGCTCCACCTGAACTGGTTTCTGAAGGTTGGCTGCGGCGGCCATCTTCAGTCACATAAACGTTGCTGTTGTGTTCGGGAGCCGCTGACGAGACTCGATGTTTAAACAAACAAATAACATTTTCTGTAGTCGCCGTCTTCACAGGTCCCTGTAAGACGAGGGACACCGTGGACACTGGACAGGTCCCGTCCATCACAGGACACACGGAGACAAACAGCGTTGCGGCTGAAAAATGTCAAAACTAGTTTTGGTTTCAAACTTTGTATTTCGTGCCATCGAGCTCAAAGAAAAATTGTTATGGAAAGCAGAAAATGAGGAGACCAATGAACTGTACAGCAGAGCCACAATTCAGCGTAAGTTTCTCCGCTCCATTGAAACTGGGCTGCTCAGTGACTCCATTAAGTATCAGTTGCTGCCTCTGCTAAGTAACATGACTATAACAGATGAAGAACTGATTGAAAAAGTTAACGAAGCTTCAAAGCTAGAAAATGAAAGATTTGAGAAACGAAGAAGGTCCACAGCAGTCAGGATTCCCAAGGTACAAGAGCTCCAAACAGAGTGCCAGACAGCCCTGACACCTGTTCAAAGCCACTTGAAACCCAAAGAATCTCCCACTACAGTGGCTGTGAAAACAGTTAAATATAAAGAAACTAAATCAGACACACAACAGATCATAGAAGAACTTTGCAAAGAAATGAAAGAAATGTTCGTGGCAGCTCTGGAAACCAGTTCCCACACCATGGCACCAAAACAAAGACCAAACACTGCACTAAAACCATAGATATACGGTAAGAGCTGATGTCGTATATCTCCGTATCCTTCACATATACTTATACTTCCGGATATTCCCGGAAATGGACCGCAATGATCCTTTAAAAATCCCAAAATCCGGATACTTATCTTTGGCAGACCCTTGACGAATAACAGCCACATTTATTTAGGATCTGCTGAAGATAAGTATCCAGATTTTGGGATTTTTTAAGGATCATTGCGGTCCATTTCCGGGAATATCCGAACACAGATCCTTCTGTATATCTATGGTTTTAGTGCAGTGAAAAGGCTGTAAGAAGTCCAGAGAAGAAGAGAAAGGAGACAACTATATGCACTGTTTCAAATGTGGGCGGGAGGGCCACTACTCTCGTGGATGCCGAGCACCGAGACCGTTGATGGGAAATGGGGAAGGACTACTGAGGTGGGACCAGCAGTAGTCCAGTACCAACGGTCCCATAATGAGACGCCTAGCCCACCACCATCGTCCAGTGAAACTCCAGTTACTACCTTTTCAGCTTTAACTGAAGTTTGTTATCTACCTCCTCAACGCAAGTCAAGGTTAGTAAGCCTGGTGGGAAACCGCTGTACTGTGAACTGTTTTATGGACAATCATCCAGTCAAAGTATTATGGGATTCAGGGGCACAGTCCAGCATTGTAAATGAAAACTGGCGGCAGAACCACCTTCCCCACACAGTTGTCAGACCTGTTTCAGAACTGTTGGACAATGAGACGCTCACAGTGTTCGCTGCAAATGACACGCCCATCCCCTACACTGGCTGGATAGAAGTCAGCTTCAGACTAGACGGTGATTGGTCCCCAACCAGTGAGCTGCAAGTGCCAATATTGGTATCCAGTGACCCAGCCGTGGCCAGTGATCCCATCATTGGTTACAATGTTATTGAAGCTGTTGTCAACAGAAAAGAAGTAAAGTCCAAATATGGAAGAAAACAACTTGCACACTCTGTGAGTAAAGCATTTGAAATAACTGTACAAACTGCACATAATGTTGTCAAACTTGTGCAGAACAGCAACAAAGACTCAGAGGCAGGTGTGGTAAGGACTGGAGTAAAGAGAGTGCCTTTGAGAGCAAATAATGTCACCACAGTCTATGCACGGGCACATGTTAGTCCACATGCTCGGGGCCAAGATATGTTTTTTTTAGCTGACATGGCTGACCCACCACCAGAGGGCATCATGTTCAGTGATGTACTGGTGCAAATTCCAGACAGAAAAGTGCCATACGTGCCCATCCCAGTGACTAACACCACAGACCACACCATTTATCTAATGAGTCGTAAAGTGATCGGACATCTTGAACCAATAAAGACTGTATATGCAGCAAACTACCAGACAAAGGTAAATGAGCTGACACAAGAGGAAAAAAAGAGTTCAAAGTTAAAGTCACACAACACAAATAACACACAGTCACACAAGAGTCAACAGAGACCAAAGTCATGGGATCCACCAGTGGATCTTCAGTACCTGACAGAAAGTCAACAAAGAGCTGTGAAGATGATGTTGCGGGAAGAATGTGAGGCATTTGCATATGACAGTGATGATGTGGGCTGCATCCCTTCTCTGAAAATGCATATAACCCTTCATGACACAAGTCCTGTAAAAAAAACCTACATGTCTGTCCCAAAACCGCTTCACAATGAAGTGAAAGAGTATCTGCAAGATCTGCTTAACAAAGGTTGGATCACACAATCAAGGTCTCCCTACTCATCACCTGTGGTGTGTGTCCGCAAGAAAGATGGTACCCTTCGGCTTTGTTGTGACTTTAGAGAGCTCAACCGCAAGTCAGTTCCGGACCGTCATCCGATACCAAGAATTCAGGACATGCTGGATGCACTGGGTGGGAGCTCTTGGTTTTCAGTGCTAGATCAAGGCAAGGCGTACCACCAAGGTTTTTTGGATGAAGAGAGCCGCCCCTTGACTGCTTTCATCACACCCTGGGGGCTCTACCAATGGGTGCGCATTCCCTTTGGCCTGAGCTCCGCACCAGCTGAGTTCCAGAGGAGCATGGAACATTGTATGGCAGGTCTCAGAGACACTATTTGCCTTCCATACCTGGATGACAACCTGGTGCACAGCAGCAATTTTGAAGAGCACTTAGAGCACATCCGCCTTGTCCTCCAGCGTTACAGGGAGCATGGTATTAAGCTGACTCCAAAGAAATGTGACCTGTTCAGGCGAAGTGTCAAGTTTTTGGGCAAGCTCGTTACAGGCCAAGGTTACACAATGGACCCAGCGGAGCTGGCCCCGGTGATGGCTTTAAAAGAAAAAACACCTGCAACCGTCGGAGAGGTACGTCAAATGCTTGGTTTCCTCTCATATTATAGGCCTTTCATCGCTAACTTCTCCCGTACAGCCCATCCACTCTATAACCTGCTTAGTCCTCCAATGTCTGAGAACTCTGCTTCTGTCCCAGCTGAGAAGACGAACAAAAGGGTGAAGAAAAGTAAAGGCCACTTACCATCACGCTTGCCCGTTCAGTGGACTAGCGTCCACCAAGAGACATTGAACCAGCTCGTAGATGCACTTATCAGACCTCCTGTCCTTGGGTACCCTGACTTTACAGAGCCCTTTGTGTTACATTGTGATGCATCGCAAGTTGGGTTAGGTGCTATTTTATACCAGCGACAGCAAGGCAAGATGAGAGTAATAGGGTATGGTTCCCGCACCTTGAGTCCAGCAGAAAAAAAGTACCACCTGCACTCTGGCAAATTAGAGTTTTTGGCAATGAAGTGGGCCATCTGTGAACGTTTCAGGGATTACCTCTACCATGCAACGTCATTTGTGGTGTACACTGATAATAACCCGCTAACATATGTGCTCAGTACTGCAAAGCTCAACGCCACAGGTCACAGATGGGTCGCGGAGCTGGCCAGCTATAACTTCACCATCCGCTACCGTCCAGGCAAGACCAATACAGACGCTGATGGGCTGTCGCGAATGCCGTTGGACATTGACAGTTACATGAAGAGCTGTACAGCTGAAGTTGGACAGGAAGCCATAAGCGCATCTATGGAGTCTGTGGTGGTGGAACAGAGTTACCCCCGTCAAGGCATTGGTGTTATCCAGGTTAGTGCTCTGAAGTTGATCAAAGATTCCAGCACCAACCAGCCTTTTACACCAGACGAGATCCGCACAGCCCAGGAAGCAGATGAGGTCCTGTCAAGAGTGCTCTGGTACAAGTCACAGAGTAGAAGACCAAATAGGATTGAGGTGAAGTCTGAGGCTCCTGCAGTAGCTGCATTGCTCAGGCAGTGGTTGAAGCTTCACGTCGACCAAAATGGTATCCTGCGCCGCAAAACAGCCCACCGAGAGCAGTTATTGGTCCCTAAAGCCTATCGTCCCCTGGTTTTCAAAGAGCTCCATAAAGACATGGGCCACTTAGGGGTGGAAAGAACACTCGACCTGATCAGAGACAGGTTCTACTGGCCGCAGATGGCAAAAGAAGTTGAACACTTTGTTACTGAAGAATGTGAGTGTCTCAAGAAGAAGAAACCGAGTAAGCAGACCTGTGCTCCTCTGACCTCGATCCAGTCAACTTACCCATTCCAACTGGTCTCCATAGACTTCCTCCACCTGGAAAAGTGCAAGCATGGCTATGAATATATATTAGTTGTTATGGACCACTTCACGAGGTTCGCCCAAGCTTATCCGACAAAGAACAAAACAGCTAAAACTGTTGCTGACAAGCTCTTCAATGACTTTGCGCTGAAGTTTGGCTTCCCAACCAGACTACACCATGACATGGGTAAAGAATTCGACAACAAGCTCATGGCAAGGTTGAAAGAACTCTCAGGTGTCCAGGGTTCTCATACAACACCCTACCATCCACAAGGTAATGGACAGGTGGAAAGATTCAACCGTACCCTGTTGTCCATGTTACGAACCCTGGAGGACAAGGAGAAGGAGGATTGGAAAGAATCACTTGCTAAAGTTGTCCATGCGTACAACTGTACAAAGAGTGAGGCAACAGGCTACGCCCCATATTACCTCATCTTCGGACGTTCCCCACGCTTGCCCATCGACCTGCTCTTCAATCTGAGGGAAGATGAAACTCATATGGACTATGATGACTATGTTAGCTGCTGGAAAAAGAGAATGCAGGAGGCCTACACAGTAGCTTCTGAAACGGCTACGAAGGAAGCTGCTCGAGGAAAAACATACTATGACAGAAGAGTTAAAGGGAGAGATCTTCAGCCTGGTGACAGAGTTCTTCTCCGAAACCTCACTCCAAGAGGTGGACCTGCAAAGATCCAGTCTTATTGGGAGAACCAGGTCTACAAAGTGATGGAGAGGAAAACAGATGACAGCCCAGTGTATCGGATCTGTCCTGAAACTGGTCAAGGGAGAGACAAGGTGGTGCACAGGAATCTCCTACTACCCTGTGACTTCCTACCACTAGAAAAGCCACCAACACAGACTGTTAAGCCCCAAAAAGATGCTCCAACTGTTACAAAGAAAAGGCTGAGACGTCCATGTGCACAGCAGCATCCAGGAAATGGTGACACATCAGATGATGAGGACAGTAGCACATACCAGTGGTACCTCAGGAAGACTCCAGGGAGACATTGGCAGACTCCGCTCAACCCCTTGGCAGCGCCGTTCCAGCCTGAACCAAGTCTTCATGTTCAAGAAGAGGATGTGCCACTACAGAGCGAAGAGGATGTGCCACTACAGAGCGAAGAGGATGTGCCACTACAGAGCGAAGAGGATGTGCCACTACAGAGCGAAGAGGAACACTCTGACATTGACTTTGGAAGGTCAGAGAGCGGTGAGGCAGTGATTGACATTTCAGCTGCCAACAAAGGTGAGACTGACTCTGTGAGAAAGCGACCCCATAGACAAAGTAAAAAACCACTTATATTGAGTTATGACACTTTAGGTCAGCCTACCTTGGTTCAGAGGGACTGCAAGGTGACTAAGACTCAGGTTATTGAGAGTAATACCTTCTGGAGACCATGGGCTGTGGGACTGTGTTAATGCTAAGTTTTAATGTACAGTAATATGTAATCAGAAATGTCAGGAGACATTTAATTTTGTGGGGGAGAGTGTGGCACTATGAAAGAGAACAAGGCATGAAAATAGTAGCCCCCCATTTTATTTGTTTGCTAAAGATTACTGACAGACAGAAACTAGCGTTATTGCCTTGTAGTGTATGGGTTTCGCCATCAGAGGGCGCTCAGTGCCTTATAGAACGGACGATGACGCTCTGTTTAGGCAGAGGAAATCAGCCGTTGCTAGGAAACCAGCTTACAGCAGATATTAGGAGCAGTTGTAACCGTTGTGTTTTCTGTTCACAGGTAAGCTGAATCATAAACAAAATACAGTATATGTATTGTTTGGGTTTGGTTAAGGAAGATGTGTTGGGGTGGATGTACAGTGATGTTAAAAGTGAATACTGTGTGTCTGTTTACTGTTGTGTCGTTTGTTGGCTGTTGTGTAGCAGAGGAAATCAGCCGTTGCTAGGAAACCAGCTTACAGCAGATATTAGGAGCAGTTGTAACCGTTGTGCTTTTCTGTTCACAGTTAAAAACTAAATAAATATGCTACACCAGAAGTGACCAGGCCCATCATTTTCAACGGTGTAACAATAACATTAAAAGCAAGACTAGTTCCACATGTTTTGTTTTAATGTTGATTGTGAAGCAGTTTGTAATCTTTATAGCTTGAAAGCTGGTATATAAAGTTTTCATTTACTAAACTATTTTAGATGTGAAACATTCCTAAAAAGATGAGAGCACCTCTCCTAATGTACAGTCATATTCAACAAATGTAGTATTCACAAAAGTTCATTAATTTCAATAGCTTAATTTACTAAATTAATTTTTTCAATTTCATTTATTTTTGTAATAAAAATCACTGAGGTTTTCAAGTCTTTATTTCTGTTAATGATTTTGCTTGCAGCTGTGAAAACACGACATCTAATGCCTGGTACCCACTGCACAACTCGAAACGCGCCTGCCGCCCCCTTTTGGCCGCTGGTCACGGTCCCACTGGCCACTGAAGACCGTCTGATGACGTACACTAGGGGGCAGCAGAGGGAGGGGTCTCTAGTTTGTTTTCCGGGTTCAGTTGTTGTGTTAACTGCACTTCCGACGGTCTTTGATGAGATAAAACGTTTTTTTTATGTTTGGGGTGATCTACACTGGAGAGAACAGCAGCCTGTCAGCAGCAACTGTAAAAATGCCACGTTTATTACCGGAGTTTGGTTCCAATTCATGGAGGGTCGATCCGGTAAGTTTAAAAAGTCCAAAAAAAGTCCCGTTGTGGTTGTGTAATCAGATAGCGAGGCTCTCCCGACTGTTTGCCGGATGCGTCGAGCCGCCAGAGATCAACATTTGGGACGTCGGCGGCTCGACGGCTAGGTTGATTTGGACGCGCGCGTGCCCGCGAAGGGAACTTGGGCTGCCGCCGCGCCGCTTTGATCACTCGAATCGCGCCGCTTCCCTGGTCGCCGTGACTCCACGCGTCTCCTCATAGACTTTGAATGTAAACCGGCCGCTTCAGCCGCCCGAAATCGGGGCAGTGGGTACCAGGCACAAGATTAGAATATTGGTATACTGATCAATCTCACAAACGAGCCTCATAAAGCATATGCTAATTTGTTGATAATGACTTCCAGTGCTGTAAACATGAGTTCCATTTGATCATAGTATTTTTCACTGTTTTAAGGAGGGCACTCCATTTCATGCCAACAATTTGAAAGAAAACCATAACAAAATGTGTAATATGATCTGTCAACAGGTAGTCCTCAAGAGATTCCGTTCCTGTTGTAATGGTGACGTGCAGTTGTTCCTGTGTGGCTGGTTCTGGATTTCACAGGGTGCAAAACCAGGTCCAGTTGGCAAGATGGTGGCCTGGGTCGACTGTGTAAAGGAGGATTACGGTAAATAATACTGGCAATATATAATTTTCATGTCTTGCTACCATACATATATTTTAGCCCCGAGTTAAATACATCTGTGTGATGTTTTATTCAAAGGAGTACGGGTACCCTCTTCAGAGGAATGACTGGCTCTCTTCCTGACCTGTCTGCTTCGAGTGGCAGAGGTATACTGCGATTTGGACACATCATCTGTCACCAACCGAGAGTGTCTGGCAGCGACTGGATGGAAGATCAAAAAATAATCATACACTATCTTAATTTTCCGTCATGCTTCAGAAATTCTTTTATGTCCAAGAATGGGATTTGGGACAATCATGCTTTATTTGGCCAAGTTTAATGAATGGATGTGCCACAAGTTTTGTTTTTGAATAGGTTGTGTTTTGTGCTGTAGATACTATGAAATTCAAAAGAAAAAAGGACACTTTACAATTTATCATTTGAAGAATTTGTTTGTTCTGATTTGTTTTACATAAAATAAATGAATTTCAAGTTGCACTAATGTCAGATCTGGCCTGTACCGGTAATTTAGTTTGTGTTTAGCTTGCCCGTGTTTTTTTATAAAAGCAAGTGAAATGTGAAAAACAAGAAATGTTTATTTGTCTTCACATTTATTCATGAAATTTGATAACATGCAATCAGTTCATAACAATAAAAATACATTTAATTGCTTCTGTGAGAACTAATTTCATGTGGACAATGTCCATCAGAAATTCTTTCCCTTAGCCCATGCACTGACAAGGTTTATTTTGATAATTAACCAGGCAAGCCACTGTAAAAAGTTCATTAAATTTCTAAAAAAGCTACATCTGGCCCTCTGGACATTCAAAAAAAGCAACCAAAAAAAACTGTCTACAGTATTTGTTTTTTGAATGTCCAGAGGACCAGACTTAGCTTCTTTTTTTATATATATATATTTTACCTGGATTATTGAGCATGCATCAGGGTAAGTTCATTAATACTTAAAACAATTGATAGTGGGATATCAATTGTTGAT
>JBBPBX010097893.1:0-12777 GCA_038048925.1 Garcialebias charrua
GAGGCAATGGACGTTGCACAAAGAACAGCAAGCAAACAATTGCAGCGCCACACAGATCTCTACAACCGGAAGGTCCGGGGATCCCCAGTGGAAATTGGAGACCGTGTTCTGTTAGCCAACAAAAAGGGACGTGGCAAGAGAAAACTCGCAGATCGATGGGAGAATGTTGTCTACACAGTTATGGACAAGAATGACACAAGTCACACCTTCAAGCTGCAGAATGCTTCCACGGGCCAGGTGAAGATTGTGCATCGCAACCTATTAATGCCAGTGAACTTCCTCCCTCTCGGGGATGCCTTACTACAGGAAGAAGTGGATGTGTCTTCTGAATCTGGATCACTGATGACAGATGGCCATGGGGAGACTGTGTGTGAAATGTCTGTGACATCTGTTGACTACAGGACAAGAGCATGGGTGTCTGACTTGCCATCTGAAGTGTCCAGTGAGCATTTGATGACTGAGGATATTGAACCAGAAGGCACTATTGTGGAACATCGACAGGCCTCTGGCTGTGCTCCTGATCTTGACACTGATGTACAAAAGAATTCAACCAGTAATGAGCAACAATCCGACCTGGCCATGTCCACGGATCCAGCTACATGCTCTTCTGCTTTGGAGGCAGCGAACACTACTGAGCATGATCCAAACTGTTTGCCTCTGGTTAAGGTTCAGGTTCCATCTGAAAATGTTGTGCCCTCTGGAGACCGTACTGTTGTTGACAGGGCGGTGGGGAACCACAAAAGATCAAGGGTGGGAAGGTTACTTAAGCCTGTTTCTAGACTGATTGAGATGATGCACCAGAAAACAGAAAAGGGTTGAGTTTTGTTGGAGTGACGAAAGAGTTTGTTTTATTGTGCTGTACTTGTAATAGAATTTGATGTTTCAGAACAAACAAGGTGCTATTGTTTTTTTATTTTTTTATTTGTCTGCACTAGGATGGCGTATGGTTATAATAAGTTAAAATATGTAATGGGCATATTTTTTAATGCTTCCCGCATGTTTGATGAAGGAGTCTGGCTAACTCCTTCTTATACTGATTCCTTGGGAATAGTCATCTGACTGGATTTTCTTTGTAGCTGTACTGCCTGGAAATTGCTGCGCAGATTTATCACATCTCAGTGGCTGTAGAGATGCCATTGGAAATTCTCTGGAATGTTCAA
The DNA here is from genome assembly GCA_038048925.1 of Garcialebias charrua. Lineage (NCBI taxonomy): Eukaryota > Metazoa > Chordata > Actinopteri > Cyprinodontiformes > Rivulidae > Garcialebias > Garcialebias charrua. The sequence continues at coordinate 1,161 of JBBPBX010097893.1, forward strand.
TTTTTTTTCTCTCCTGGTTAGTTCTCTGCCGTGTATATATATATTTTTTTAGGGTGTGTTGTTTTTTTTGTTTTTGAGATTTGTTTACTTGGGGGTGCAAGTGGAATTCAGCAGGGGGGAATGTAACGGTGTTTAGATTGTAGAATTCCACTTGTTTCATATGTATCAGTGCAATGGGAAATAGCGCCCCTCCTCTCTGTGTGGCTGGTTATATGCTGCTGGCTCCGGTACTCAGTGCCAGTCTGTGAAAGCTGCACAAGAGGTGAGTTGCATTCTTCAGCACACAGCATAGAAAAGGGTTAGCAACAGCTAAAACATAATTCTTATCAACTCAGATGAATTGTGTGCAATGAATATTTATTAGATATGTGCCTGGCACCAATTCTTGTACTTTTAAGTTTGTTAATATTAGACAACACTTCATGTGCTGAGTAAAAGAATAAGCTAACACAATGCTCTGTTGTAGTGTGCTGAATGAAGCTGAACTGTTGCACTGATTCGAACCCTGGTGTGTTCTCATTCAGGTACTTCATTTATTATTGTATTTTCATTGTATGTTCTGTAAAATATGATTTGTTTACTGTAATGGGCCAGTCTGTGAAAGCTGCACAAGAGTGTGCTGAATGAAGCTGAACTGTTGCACTGATTCGAACCCTGGTGTGTTCTCATTCAGGAAATAAACTGACTGATCACGCAGAAGCCCCTTGTCTTCCTTAAAAACTACACAACGCAGAGTCGAGGGGTTATTTGAGCTGGCTTGGTACAATGGAGTGAAGCAGAACCCGGTTACATATAGAAGCGAAAACATACGCACAAAATACGCGCGTATACGCGCGTATACGGAGGACGCTTCAGTGTATCTCGGGCTTAACTCATAATCTTTTCCTCCAGAATCCACTGGTGAGTGGTGAGGTTGTGTGGAAGTTCATATTCAGACCCAAATATTCCCAGAGCCCGCTTCTGTTCAAGCAGAAACTGGAGCTGTTGTTCCAGCGGGTTTGCATGTCTTGCTGGAGTCTTCTTGTGGACTGGTTGAGCTGCAGCTGAATATCTTCCAGGCTAAGGTGGAGTGTTTAAAATGTCCAATTATTCTACAGCTAACAGAAACCACATCAGCTACACTTATTGGAGCTAAAACGCCCTCGGTTTGTTATCATTACCGCACACCGATTGTCTGGAGCCATTTCTTCACATTTCTGGAGAACCTGCTGCAGTATTCATTCAACCTTTAATCCCATAGAGCAGTGTTCCCCAAACTACGGCCCGCGGGCCGCATCCGGCCCGCCCCCACATTTGGCCCGGCCCCCAGAACAATAGTTAAAGAGCGACTCCACACCCTGTGGATCGGTAACTCCTCCCCCGAAGCAGTTTGAAATTTTCCCTCAAAATAGGCGTGTCGAGAGTCGAGCAGGGGAGGAGGTTGAGGTTGTCCTGTGTTCACGCCCCCTCTAGTGGTAAACTCCCACCCCTCCCCAAGATTAGATTTCAAAATGGCGGATAGTCACGTCTTCAGTAAGTAAATACCTAAACTTTTACCAAAATAACAGTTGTAAAATGTTGTTGCGTGCATTTAATCACACACACACACAGCTTATGCGTATGCTTCTGAACACAGAACACATTAAAAACCTGTTTAGCTGCATGGCATGCGGTGTACAGCTGTGTTTTTGTCATTTTAATTTGCCACATCTTATTACTTAGCACATTCCAAAAGTAACGTTTCATAATAAATATTATAAAATATTGATTTTTCCTACCCTCTATAGGGTAGGGTTTGTTTGACGCTTTGGCTTATTTTTGTTATGCAACCCAGAACTAAACACACATTGTTTTTTGAATTGACTATTAATTAGCACCAAACAGTGGTAAAATCTTTTATTTGGTTTCCAAATACTGTATCCGTGTTTAGAAACATTAGATAAGCTTGTACAATATATATTTGTTAGGACATGTATACAGTATTTGTTTAAGCTATGTGTCAGCTAATCAAAACTGGGCACAGCACAGCTGATAAGATTAATGAGAAAATATTGAGAAAATATTTCTTAATGCAAACCAAACCAATTGCAATAAATTTAACAATACATGTACTGTGTATCCTTTAAAATGTTCTTTTCAGATAACTGTGATGACTCAAAGCACCCAGCAGCCACACAGAGTAATTGCAGCCAGGATTACTTTAACCAAGAAGATGATGCAGAGTCTCGGCCAGAGCTTCATCTCCTGAGACCTGCATCCACGACAATGTTGGTACAGCTGAGACCCTGGTGTTCGTTTCTGGCTGGAAGGTGGGGCATCCTGAAGGTGGTTGGGACTCCTCGTTCTGCTGTCCACTGCGTCCAAACAGAGGAGCTGGGGTGGTGTCCCATGTGTTTTCAGAACCTTTTGTTGTTTTGAAGTAACTTACTGTTAATAAAATGAATCATAGACAACTAGTTTTTGTAATCAATTTGTTTATTTATTTTTTCCCTCATGCATGAGGACAAATCTGGGACACGATGCAGCGGTCGACTTCCCTCACTCCATCCCGACCCTGGATATTTGCAGTCCTGAAAAGAGAAAAGATCAAAAGTTTAATCTGAGTAAATGTAACATTTCAATGGAGAAAGATGTTGATTCAAAATTTCACAGTGTCAACAAATCCCCAAAATGTTGGGACAGGTAGCAATGAACAAATAAACAAGAATTAATGTTGCATAAACTTTTTTTAAACTTTTTTTATATAAATGTCCGCCATAATAAAAGTAATAAATAAAATAATAAAAACATAATTAATAATATTAATACCTGCAGACAGAGGGTAGGGTACAAAAGTAATAAATAAAACATGAATACATGTACCTGGTGAATCAGCTCTCATATGTCACCTCCAAAGTGACATGTCTACACGTCTCCTTGATGCTTGATGTCTGTGAAGCACGGCTCAGATTGGATGTGGAACGCCTCATGGAAATAAAAAAAGAACAACACATTTTAATCACCTTACAAACAAGCATACTGTACTTGTTTTCACTTTGTTGATCTGTTAAACAGATGACCCAGTGCAAAATAAATACTGCTGCCCATGATACTCATTCACAAGTACACATTATTTTATAAATACCTTTGATGCACAACATTATTATTTGCAGCAAAAGTACACCGTGTCTAAAACATCGTACTGTAACTAGTACAACAGCTAAAATTAGCGCCAGCTAGTCTCCATTGTTTTTTTATGTCACGGTCTTCTTTATCAGAGTTCATAAGAGTTCACACACTCTGCGGTGTTCATAAGAAACACTAGATTTTGAGCATTTAAACACAACCACAAACTAACGTTGATCAGCAACAGATAAAAACGCCACGACCTTGTGGGGCCACACCGAAGCAAGGCTGCAGGTCACAAACACAGCACATGAAGAAACACGTCATGTACTCAAAAGATAAATTATGGAATGAAAGGTGTAAAATGGTACTCACCTCCAAACGGATTGTAACCTGATGGTGTAAGGGTGGGTGAACATCAGTTTGAAGAGCTTTCTTGGAACATCGTGGCTCTTCTATGCTAATGCTATGTTGCTAATCGCTAATCCAACCCCTGAACTCTGGAGGGGGAGTGACCTGGGAGTGACCTTCTCGGGGGAGTGGCTCCACTTTTATACACAGGCAGCAGCGGATGTGACGAAATTGGGCGAAAATTAATGACTGTGCGAATCGTAAACTAATGAGAAAATCAGGGTGCAATACCACAGTTCAACCCATAGGACTACAGATACTCGTTTTTAGACCAAATATTGCCGATTTTAACTAATACGCACAAATACATGAAAAATAACTCAAAAATAGTGCTCAGAAACATTTTAAACACATTCTAGGGAGTTTATCAGCTAAAAAAAGTTAAATTTGGGTTTAGTTTCACTTAAAAAAAAAAAAAAAAAATTTTTTTACAAATGAATACATGTACAGTACTGTACGGTCACCAAGTACTTAGCCTATCCTAACACAGGTTTTAAAGATGAAGGAGTAAGTTGAATTGTCTCCCTTTCACATAAAGAGAGTTAGCTGGGGTGGGAGGAGTGACGATATTCCAATGCGCAGCAACGCTTTCCTCAGCCCTCCTCATCTTGTATTCTCACAGACATAGTCTTGCGAGTTTTGGGTGCGGTGACACAGCGCTCTCACGAGACTTTAGGACAGCAGTGGAGCTGTCGGTGCACAGTAAACATGGATGGAAAACTAGCAAACAAGCAAACAAAAACGTATTATTTTCACACAGAGTGGGAGGAGGAGTATTTTTTTGTTTATTCTAATTCAAAGTCTATTTGCCTCATCTGTAATTCGAGCATCACCTGGCGTGGATGGAGAGTTCTGGAGTCTGCTCTCAGAAGAAAAGTATCCTTACATCCGAAGATGTGCTTTGAACTTAACAGCACTTTTTGGATCTACCTACCTGTGTGAGTCTGCTTTTTCACACATGAAAATCATCAAGTCCAAAAACAGATCCACAATGACTGATGATCATCTGGAGACCTGCCTGCGCCTCCCAACCACCTCATACTGCCCCGCGCCTCCTCCTCTCAGTGTCAGAAGTGCCACTAAGGTAGAGACACATTTATTTTATACAGCTTGCACCAGATGACACCATCCTGCTGCACAGAGCAGCTGCCTAGTTTTGATATTTAGGTTTTATTGAGGTTTGAAATAGTTGTTGGAGATTTGTAAATCTGCACCTTTGTAAGTCACTTTTTGTAAATAGTTAGTGTAAATGAGGGAGTTTTATATTGTTCAGTTCATTGTTTATTCGTTTCTTTAAAAAATATGGTGTGCTTTTCAAATATTGCGTCATTTTACTTTGATAAAATACTTTAATTAAATAAAACTAGCAACACATTACGTTCTGTTTTATTTACTTTAAAGAAGTGAGGAGTAGGGAGATGAAAAATTTTGTTTTTTGATACTGAGACTGGACGAGTAGCTCTCGGCAAACTGCCGACTTCAAAAGTAACTCTTGGTTCAAAAAAGGTTGGGCACCCCTGATTTAGGCACTCCTGCAATCGTCACACTTTTTCCTGTTAAAAACTGACTCCGTCCCCCCACCAGAGAAGGGAAAAGTTATGTGGCCCTCACAGGAAAAAGTTTGGGGACCACTGCCATAGAGCCTCGATGACTCGTTTACAAGAGAGACCTGATTTCAACAAAGAATGATGACAACAATGGACAACAGTGACAACAATAGAGAGTCATAAAAGAGGCTTACAGACTTTAAAAAATATATATATAAGATGGCAAAAAAGTTGCAAAAACAGCTAGATTATTAGGCAAATGTAGAAAACTAAATAAGAACATGTCTGCATTGGTCCTTGCCAGGAGTTAAACAGATGTTTAGTCACTTAGAGAGGTCAAGGTCGAGAGCTTCAAATCTTTTTGCAAGATATTCCAGGAAGCAGGAGCTGAGTAGGAGAAGGTCCTTTTGCCAAGTTCAGTCCTCACTGAGGTGTTAGATATTTATCTAGGCTGGTCCTGGAGTTTTTGATCTGCTCAGAGAGGGGATTATAATGAAATTATGACCTGGTTCCGACCAGGATTAAACTGGGCCAGCAGCTCTAAAAAGAGTCTCAAAGGGATTCAATATCCGTCAAGGAATAGAGTTTATTTTGCTTGCTACATCACGTAGAAAGGCTTTGGAAGCACCGTCTCTTTTTCCGTATACGTCAATCCACATAAGATCGGTTGAGATCACACTTAGTCACGCCCCCCCCCATACACATGACAGGAAGAGATCCCCTTCTGCCAAGTAATAATAATAATGTCACATTTTTGTCATCTGTGTATGTTTTCCATACAAGACGAAATTTGACTCTGCATTTAACCCAATCACCACCAGGTGGGGCAGTGGGCAGCTATAGAAAGCGCGCCGGGAAGCAGTTGGGATGAGATGTGCTGCTCAAACACACCACAAGTTATGCCGTGACTGGGGTTTGAACCTGGATCCTTCGGGTCCCAAGTCGGTTCCCCTGCCACTACACCATCTTGGCCCCTAGGAGTCTATGCCATATACACTTTTAATGACACAGGACATCAGTCCTCCGGATGTCAGAGAGCGGAGAGGTCAGCACTGTAAACTGTAACTTTTCCTGCCTTAAAGCTGGGGTCTGCGATATTTGAACACTCTTGAACACTCTGGGACTTAGAAATATTTCCAGCGCAGAAAAGCATTCTGCTCCCTCCCCTCAGAGCCATATATGGCACAGTGCTCTGCAGCTGAACTTGGGATCTGCTCCGCCCCCTGCTGCTCTCTGCTCAGAGCCGCTGCGATATTCTGTGTTTATGGTAATAAAACCTTCTAATAAAATAAAATAAAACCATGGAGCGCTAGTCCTACAACACAAAATCCAGCAGAAATCATCAGAGGTTCACGAAGCAACGTTTGGACATGATTTAATTCGCTCGTGACTTCCTCATGTCTGTCAGCGCTGGTCTGGAATGTCTGGAATGCTCCACCTCCTCCGGTCTCTGCGCTCCGAAGTTCTGTGTTTATATGATAATATAACTGTTTAAAAAATATAATAAAACCATGAATCACTCATCCAACAACACAAAATCCAGCAGAAATCATCAGAGGTTCACGAAGCAACGTTGGACATGTTTTAATTCGCTCGTGAGTCGTGACAAATCCATTTCCTCATTCCTGTCAGTGAAGGATGAAGCGATCACTTGACTTTTGGCAAAAAAACTAAATAAAAGTCCAGCTCTGGGATAAAGAAGGGATATTTAATACATTTTGTGTCACATAAAAAACAGTCCTGCATCGCTTTGCAATCCTTTGAATGAGAACGAGCTGCGGCTGGGACAGGTGGGGGCGTGGGTTGGGGCGTGACAAACAACTCTGTTTTTATTGGCTGTCAGTGTCCTGGTCACTCTTGTGTTTTCAGTGTTTTTATAAATGCTGATAGAGAAGCAAGGGGACTATAGTTTTTTTCAGAGATTACTTTGTCTAACATCAGTTTGTCAGTAGATAGTGACTGAGTGAAGAAATATGTTAAAAATATATTGTTTGAAAAGTTACAGACTACATTACAATCTTACATACCCCAGCTTTAAAGGATCAGTATGTAAGTTATTTTTTAAACATATTTCTTCACTCTGCCACTATTTTATGATAGATAGATGTTTGACAGGTAATCTCTGAAAAAACTATAGTCCTCTGGCGTCTCCCGGTGGTAATAAAAGCATTTATAAAAACCCACAGTGACCAGCCGTTAACCAGCCAATAAAAACAGAGTTTTTTGAACCAGCCAATAAAAACAGAGTTTTGTTCATGTGGGTGGGGTGTCAGCTTCACACAGCTCATCCCCCGCCTGTCCCAGCCTGCAGCGCTGGGAGGAGGAGGAGCTAAGGAGGCGGAGTTGCAGGTCAGCCAGAGAGCAAGGGGGAGGGAGCAGAAGGCTTTCCCTGTTCAAAATGTTTCTGTTTTGGTCATACAGAAATCGCAGATAGCAGCTTTAATTTTAATACAGTTGGTAAAAATTGATTTCATGTTTCCTTGTTTAGTGTGAATAGCCTATATGCCACGGGTAGTGGTGACGTACTTCCGTTAAAATATGACCGATACGCTTCACTTCCAGCTCTCATCTACTATTGTTGTTAGCGGTAGCTTCTAGAACTAGTCCATGTAAAAGACACAAAAGGTAAATTATCTGCGAGCTACTGGTACAACAAGAGAGATTTGTTGTGTGCCGTTGTGTCCAGTGAATAGCAGGGACAATAGAGCGCTTAGTTTTTTATATTTTAATGCCACAGTTCGTGGCTAACCGAGTTAGCCTTAAAGCTAACACTCGGTTGTAGCCGGCGTTTTAAACCTCAGAATATTCAAGAGCCAGCATCAAACAGTGGTTAAAAAGGAGCTGTACCTGCATTGTTCCAGTGGAATAGATCCCTTCCACTTCCATGACCGGGGCTTTGGGAGAGAAGCAGAGAGGACAGCGAGGAGGAGGAGAACACAACAACAGCTGCTGCAGCTCAGTAAGAAACACCGCAGTGAAGAAACACGATTATCACTCGACTCCACACCCTGCACTTGTAGATTTAATGTTGGAGTCATGATGAGTGATTTAATAAAAGTTTGTAACTGTAATGTTATGTCTGCTCCTCAGTGTGGACACTATCCAGACGGGCAGCACTTGGAGATACTTAGTCAGGCTTTATTAACTCTTGAACACCAACACATGTACAACTCACGAGCGTCACTCTACAACCAACGGTGCATCACCTAATGTGTCCCCTAGTGCCCCAGTACCAACACATTGGTTCCTAGTGTCTGCTCACACAACATCTCCCCTTTTTAGCTTAGCTTCCATACTAATGCTTTTAAACTTAAATTGTCCTTGTTGAATTATAAACATGCTGAACAGACATACCAACACCCTTTTAAATGCTTTTACCAAGTGAACCGATTATACTAGCACTTTGTCCTTAATATTACAAACAACTATAACATTGACCTATCTAGGGGTCAGGGTCGACTACCTGGGTCCCCAGAGCTGTGCAGGGATTATTCTGCCCTGTGGGCCACAGCTCACTTCTCTATAAATGCTGTTTACAAGTCCAGTCTCTGCGGGATACGAACAACCCGTCCTGACCCGCTTTATTTTCTTTGATGGAGGCGGGTCTTCAGGAACTGGACCTGAACCTTCAGTCTTTTCTTTTCTCTTCTTCTTTTTCTTCTTCTCTTTCTTCTTCTCTTTTTTCTTCTTCTTCCGTTTCTTTGGAGGATGGTTTTCTTCTGAACTTCCTTCCGGCTCAGTTTTTACCATCTGTGGTGTTTGGTCTTCTGGTACCGGGTCGTCTTTGGGTTCCTTCTTGGTACCTTTTTGCTTCAGTTTTTCTCTTCCTGCAGGTGGGTTGATGCTTCTAGCCTCCAACCTCGTCATCACTCTTTTCATCTGAAGCTTCAGTCTCTGTTTCAGGCTGAGCTTCCTCTTCCGACGTCTCTTCGTTTTGGTCGGGAGCAGAGAGGATTGTTCCTCGGCGCCCTCTGCTGGGGAAGCTTCAGACTTCAGCTCCTTGTTGCTCTTCTGTGCTGTTTCTGTCGGACTCTCCTCCACATCTTTAACCTTCTGGTTCCTGGTCTCACTGCAGGACTCCTCAGGCTGTGACTCCGGCTCGGATGCTTCGATGATGAAGACGTCATCGTTAACATATTCTTGCGTTTCATCTTTTAGTTTTTTCATGTCAGCCTCCAGCTCTTTAACACTGTCTATGGGGTGCAGCAACCCTAAAGCTGAAATGGATGGGAAGCCTAGTAGTGGAGTCGACAGTCTCTGTATGACATACACTGGCTGTGTTGTAGTTTTTTCTTTGTATTTCATGAGAGCGTTGAACTGACCTTTCACTTGCAGGGCTTCACCACTTGGACCACACAAGGGCTTGTCTGCTTCGGTAAGTGGGCCATGTGTGTCTTTCGAGTAGGTGGCTGTTGGTATCACAGTCACATCTGCTCCCGTGTCCAGTTTGAATGTGATGTTTTTTCCGTTGATTTCCAGCGTTTTTTTCCAGTTGTTGGGGCGTTCTCCTGCTGATACTGCTCCCAAAAACAGTTTGTCGTCCTCCAGTGCGACGTCCTCATCCTTCTGGACTGCTCCCACTCTGGCTGATCTGCACACAGCTGCAAAATGTCCCTTCTTTCGGCATTTCCTGCACTCTGCGTCTCGTGCTGCACAGTTCACTTTGTTGTGTGCAGGAGATTTACCACAGCGTCCACAGTACTTGTATCCTTTTTGGATCTCACTCTGTCTGCTTGTTTCGTGTGGTTTATGTGCTCGGTTATCGCTGAAAGTTCTTTTCTTGAAATTTAATAAGTCCACGTTAGCATGCTGTGTCATTCCTGTCGTCTCTCTCACGACTGGTTGTTGTTTCTTAATCTCTTCATGCTGTCTTATTTGTTGCACCGCCTTTTCTAACGTTAGTCCACTGTCCATCTGCAGTTTCTCTGACAGGCCCTGGTGCTGTATGCCCGCCACCAACCTGTCTCTTATCATTTCGTCTTGCAGTGGTCCATACTGGCAGTTTTCTGCTAACTTATAGACTGCGCCTATGAAGGATTCAGCTGATTCACCAGCATCTTGGCTTCTTTTGTTAAAACGTGCCCGCTCATATATAACGTTGTATTTGCCAATAAAGTGTCTGTCAAAAGCTTCTTTTACACACTTGTATTTCTTAAGCTCATCCTGACTCAATCCCAGTGTTCCTAAAATGTCATCCGCTTTATCGCCCATCGTGTAAACTAACGAGTTCACTTGATAGCTTTCGTCTTTACCGTCCAATCCAGCTGCTATCCGAAACCTTTCGAAGCGGCGAATCCAGTTGGGCCATGACGAATAATCGCTGAAATCTAAGTTTTCAGGTGGGTTGATCGAAAACAGGGAATCCATCCTCTGTTCGTCGTGTCCGCGGCGTTAGCTTAGCAGTGTCGTCCACGCGGCGTTAGCCTAGCACACTCGTTCACTCGGCGTTAGCTTAGCTCCTCGTTCACTCACGGGACGCGCCGTGTTAAAACTGCTGCTTTCTCACCGACGTCGACGTTGCGGAGACGGGCTTCTTCACTTCTGACACCATGTAATGTTATGTCTGCTCCTCAGTGTGGACACCATCCAGACGGGCAGCACTTGGAGATACTTAGTCAGGCTTTATTAACTCTTGAACACCAACACATGTACAACTCACGAGCGTCACTCTACAACCAACGGTGCATCACCTAATGTGTCCCCTAGTGCCCCAGTACCAACACATTGGTTCCTAGTGTCTGCTCACACAACAGTAACTACATACTTTTAAAATAATATTCAGATTTTAACATATGTTTTCTAATCTGTAAATATGTTTGTAAACTCTTAGTAACTTCAGAGCTGTTACACCTCTGAAATATTCTCTGCTGTTTCCTTTAATATGAAACCAGAACTGTTTCACTCCAATTAAACATTTAATTTCCTGAGATGTAATTATTTATTTTAAAGCATAACTCTCATAAAGAGTTCTCCGTTTGGTTTTTTACTTGTAGGTAAATATGAACACTTGTTTTTTTTCCAGGTTTGCATCATCTGACCTCCTGATGTGTTTCTGGCCCATGACTGCTCTGCTCTGCCATTCATGGTCGGTGTTCACCAAGAACTGAGAGGAACTCCCCATCAAGTTCAACTTGTGTTTATTTGTCTTATACAGGTTAACACAGAGTTAACAGTACAATGAAGTGCTCAGGATGAGAAGAGCAGATTTGACTTGCTAAAAATCAAAGAACAAACTACTGTATGTATACTAAAAGCATGCACAGTGAAAAAGTAATTATAATATTCACAAAGTCCTGAAGAGAGACGGATATAACAATGCAGCAGGATGAATTTGAATTAACTACTGCAAGTATTTCAAGCTAGTAATATAAGCTAACATGCACATAAAGTTTTAAATATATATATATAAATATATACACATACAGTATATATAATATATTATTATATATATGTGTATATATTTATATATACAGTATATATATATATATTTAAAACTTTATGTGCATATATATGTATGCACATAATCAACATTACACAGGTTGTGTGACAGGTTACTGTATTGCACAAGTACTGTA
>JBBPBX010097894.1:0-12777 GCA_038048925.1 Garcialebias charrua
CCTTAGCAAAAAGAAGTATACTTAAAGTTCACTTTTTTAAGTATACTTGAGTATAAGTATAAGTATATCAAGTATACTCCACACTATGTACTTGTAGTATACTACAAGTATACTTTTTTAATACCTCTTCGGACTGATTTGGGACACTTTTAGTTTATAAAAAGTATACTTTGAGTATACTTCCTTATATACTTCTAGTTTATAATTCGGTTTTCTTAAGTATACTTTAAGTGTACAACAAGTATACTTTTTATATACTGCCGTTGCACTAGTTATATACTTGTAGGTCATAATCAAGTTTGTTGAAGTATACTTAAAGTATACTATTTTGTATACTGCCGTTGCACTAGTTATATACTTGTAGGTCATAATCTAGTTTGTTGAAGTATACTTAAAGTATACTATTTTGTATACTGCCGTTGCACTAGTTATATACTTGTAGGTCATAATCTAGTTTGTTGAAGTATACTTAAAGTATACTATTTTGTATACTGCCATTGCACTAGTTATATACTTCTAGGTCATAATCCAGTTTGTTGAAGTATACTTAAAGTATACTATTTTGTATACTGCCATTGCACTAGTTATATACTTGTAGGTCATAATCTAGTTTGTTGAAGTATACTTAAAGTATACTACTTTGTATACTGCCATTGCACTAGTTATATACTTCTAGGTCATACTCTAGTTTGTTGAAGTATACTTAAAGTATACTATTTTGTATACTGCCATTGCACTAGTTATATACTTCTAGGTCATACTCTAGTTTGTTGAAGTATACTTAAAGTATACTATTTTGTATACTGCCATTGCACTAGTTATATACTTCTAGGTCATACTCTAGTTTGTTGAAGTATACTTAAAGTATACTATTTTGTATACTGCCATTGCACTAGTTGTAGTCCACATTTCACTTTTTAGAATTTCTAAAACTAATACCATGTCATTTTAAATGTAAGGTTACACTTGTAAGTTTGCTTAGCAATTCCTTGTTGAATACTAGCTAAAATTAGCTAAAATTTACTTCCTAAAGATAACCCAGACTACACTGTAATGTGTTCACAAAGTCACAAGACAAAATCCTGATAACTTCAGTCTTTTTATATAGCATTAAAATTCAGTTAACAAACAATGTCTATAGTGGAACAATATAAAAAACAAACCACTTCACAGCTTTAAAAATTGAAATGTAAAGGTGCACATTTAACTTAAATGTCCAAATGTAAACAAAACAAAGTCAACAGCAAAACGTGCATTTGCTTGAAAAAATAAGCAATACAGTAAGGTACACTCCAACTGGAAATTGAAGTCCTTCCTTTTCGGGTTAAGGCAATTGCGCATCTTTGGAAAAATTGCACATCCGGAACAAAATTGCACACCCGGAAAAAAAAAATTCACTTCTTTCAACAAAAAAAAAAAAAAAAAAAAAGAGAAAAAAAAACATTCTTACTGGATTAGTTCTTCTTTTCATTTTGTTTCTTGACATAGTTTATGTTGTTGCATTTCTTCCTTATGATTCTTCTCACATCCTGCATGGTGGTGTCAGGGAACTTTGCGTTGGTGTAGACTGAATGAAAAAAGACACACAAAAAAATTACTCTAATGTTATACCATTGTTTCAGCATAGTTACTATGACATCAAACATCTCCTTAAAATAAATCTCTTGCTTTCACGAGTGATGCACAATAAATGTATAAATATTATTATTATTCGGTAATTACCGTATTATTAGTAAGTAAAAGTTTATTTATAGAGTGCCTTTCGCAGAAATGAAATTCACAAGGTGCTGTTCAACAATTATCAAAGACGAAAGAATTATAGAACAATTACATTCCAGTTAAAGCATTTATGATAAAACATGTACAGGCATCAGTCAATAATTAGCACCAGCTCTAAGTCAGCAGAAACAGAAGAACAACAATAACACGAAACTAAGTTGTGGTCTCCGATATTTTATTTAATAACTTAATATCTACCTGCATTTGAATTTTATTGAAAACTTCATTTAATATTTGATTTACGCAATGTTTTGAATTTTGTTTGACCTGTTGCACAATTTAGCCTGTGTAGAGTGTTAATGTTTCTAATCTGTAAAAGATTGTGTTAGTAATAGCTGGTAAATTTAAAGGTTCAGTATGTAATTTCTGGAACACGCTGGAACTTAGGAAAATTTTGAACAGAGACACGTTTCTGGTCCCTTCCCCTCAGAGCCATATGGCTCTGTTACCCCTTGCTCTGCTGAAATTCAAATTCAAGCTCTGTTTTTATTGGCTGATTCGAATTCAAGCTCTGTTTTTATTGGCTGGTTAACGGCGGGTCACTGTGGCTTTTTAGAAATGCTTTCAGAGAAGCAAGGGGACAATAGTTTTTTCAGAGACTAGTTACTTGTCTAAAATCAGTACCGGGTATGTCAGGAGGTAGTGACAGAGTGAAGAAACATGTTAAAAATATATTGTTAGAAAAGTTACATACAGCTCCTTTAAGTGCTTTACTTTTTGTCTGAATAGTTGCTGCATTGTGCTGCAAATTATCTTAATTCTTCCCTTGAAAAAGAAAGGTAAAACAGTTTTATATCTAACTTAAGTTGGTTTTATGACTCAGTTTTCCCAAATCATGTAGCCTGTAGTGCTCAAATCCAATTCAATCAATATGTTAGTGATTGATATTTATAGGTGATTGTATCGCAATACGCATTAACCTGATCAGAGAATCTCATGGAACATTATTCATAAAAAGGAGAAAACGGTAGGAATTAATTTTAGAATGATTCTTGTCCAACATTATATGCACTCACCAAGTATAGCGTCAAGCAATGTGTTGTCCAATGGTGGCTTTGACTCCAGATCTTTATGGGCCCCTGACTGCCTCCCAGTCAAACTGGAACTGGACAACACTTCTCTACCGTGGACTAGCACAGCGAGATCTCCAACAAACACAGCTGAGTTTGTAGTTCGTAGAGACCTTAGCTTTCGTCTTGGGACTTGCACATCATGGTCTGGCACAAGAGGCACCTAAAAACATATGAATGTCATTATCCATTCCAAATAATGATTACACATTTACAGTACCGTATTTGGAAATATAAAGTATATATTCATCAATGCATTGAATATGTCTAAGCCTATATTCTATTGATTTATACCATCATCTGGGGGCATAATTTTATTTCCGAATTATCCATCATTAATGGCATTTTCTTTCTAGTTTGTGTGTAATCAAAAGTTGTAGAAGGAAATTGTATTTCAAATTATTCTCTACATGGATCAATAACATACAGTATCCATGCATTCAGAGGTTATTACCATGTCATCCGGGTCAGACAGCACTTGAAGATACGGAGCAACTGGTGACTGTACAGATGGTGTGGGTGTTGACTGGTTGGATGCAGGAGCTGAGATCTGACTGAGCACATCTTTCAGCTGTTTCACAACAGCTGGAAGCTCTGTAAAAAAACATAAAAACAGGGGACAAAGGAACAAAAACTGTCACTACTGTGTTTTGAGACCATTAAAAATAAAGATTACATTAGTCATTTGTGCATTGAAGAGCTGAACTAATTAAGGAGGAACAGGAAGTAGGAGGACATTGAATAAGGCAAATAGAACATTCAACCAAGGTGTTCTCCATTTTCCACAGTTTTAAAAAAGTCTTATCATTCACTTAAATTACTTTCAAGAAATTACCTCTCATGGCATCTAACATTTCATCCACACGGTCGTCTCTTAATTTCTGCCTGAAGCCTTTCTATTTTGTCCTGTGCCACACTCCAGCTTCTGGGCAGCTGCTCCTCGTCTGATGCCTCATTGGAGTTACTGGTACACATCTACAGGACAAAACAAAAACAACAAAACAACAACAAAAAAGAATCATGTGGCAGCATAACTCACACAGGTTATTGCATCAACTCAAAGTTAAAATATAGTTAATATAGTTAATATTTTTACCTCTGAAGTCTTGTTTTCCAGTTGCCTCTTCAGCTCATTTATACGGTTCGCCGATTCTGTTTCTGTACTGGTTGCTCTTATTTTTTTCTGTCAAAATTAGAATTTATTTTAGATTTGTATTTTCACTGCACTTTTTCTACTTCAGTTCTGAAACAGAATATTTATTGATGAAGCTACCTTCTTTGGTTGAACTTCATGATCTTCCTGTTCCACATCTTTCCACTTGTTGTTTGGCTTACACTTTCTCTTTGGTGTTTCTTGCCAGATATCTTCCCCTTCTATAAATGCTTGTCTCTTCTTGCAGAGATCACTGTAGTTATCTGTGTAACAAACATCACATTAAAAAAAGCTTGACTGATAAATTCCAAAAGCGATACCGAACACATGCAAGAGGAAAAAAAGTGCTATCAAGAAAGCAGACATTCCACAACTTACCACCAAACAATAAAACCTTTGCTGGAAAATAGGCAGGAGGATCTGACTTTTTTCTGCCTTCATTTTACATCCATCCATCCATCTTCATCTTCCAAATCAGGGCACTGAGTTATTGATTTTGGACATCGTCGCTGGTCCTCAGTAATCCACAAAGTCTTCCCAACTTCCACAGTCTTGTCCTTGAAGTAATAAATGGCAAATGCCATTTTGTGAAGCCAATCCTAAAAACTCTTTTTCCGACGATGAGACTTGTTTGTTTGTTTGTCCTCCTCGCTGTGAGAAAAAGAAGACGCAGGAAAATGTGCGGGAAATTTGAAATTTGGTTCCCTATTGGCTGCCGGGGAGGGAGGCGGTCACATGAACGAGAAGTGAAAGTTAAAGTCACGCGATATTTTAAAACCGAGAACAACAACAAAGAAGGTAGCTGTTAGCTCATCGGAAATAACATGGCGAAACGTCGAGGACCTTATCAAAGATATTTGGAGGATTACAAAGCAGAAATTCCAAGAAGTACCAGGCACAGATGGAAATAAAAAGTAAGTATCAGAATGAAGTCTGCAACGATTTCATGTTTAATGTTTACGATCATAACACATCACCAGCAGCCTATAGCTGAGCTAGCTAGCTAGCTAGGCTGCTGTGAGGTTAGAGAGTTTCACATGCATTAAGTGTTCATTTGCACATTTTTTGCACTTTTATATCGTTTTGCCGGTTTAATAATAATAATAAAAAAAAGAAGAACACTTGTCTGAAAATGTCAGGCTGAAATACAATATTTTTAAGCTATTTTTTTATTTTATTTTTTTCCCCCTGGTAACTTGTCTTTTTTTATTTCATTGTGTAAGAAATAACAGCATAACAAGTTATGCTGTTATTTCTTGTGGTGTTTGTTATATTTGCTTCATTAAAAAAAAAAGAAGAAAGACAAATACCTGCATTAGGTTCAGCTCTCAGCTGCAGAGGAGGAGGAAGCTGGAGGATGAAATGTTGATTCTTAAATTTGTGTTACTATACTGTATATTTTTATAAAACTAATCGCAAATTAAAGTCAGTCTGCATTAGTACATGTGTTTAGAATTTCACGTCCCATAACGTTTTATCTGTCTCAAAAGGAATAATTTTAAATGCAAAATAGTTTAATGATTTCTCAGTTTGTTGCTGTATTTAGTGCATTATTTTCTTATCAGCTGGCCAATATTTTGGTGTGGGAAGAATAACGGAAATAATTTTTATTATTCATTTTAGTTTCATTGTTTTCTTGTTTCTATGTTAAAAGTGCATTCAGTATGCTCATGGACAATAAAATGATTAGAGTTATAACTGATGTTAACACTTTACCTTTACAGGGCTGAGCAGAACTACAGGACAACATGCAAGATCTCAGGGATCAGTCTTTTGCTTCCCACAGAGATGTTAGAGATGAAAGGTCCTCCACTCAGCAGGTAATGATGACATGAGCCTGGTTTATACAGTATTTTGAGTAGTTGATGGAAACTTTGTCTCCTGCTGATGTTAATAGATACAAAACTGAACTTGAAAGTGTAACTGTTAGATTTTGGCCAAACCTTGATTTTGTGGTCTCCAAGAACAACACAAATATATGCTTGTAGTACGGTACGGTACATGCATTTCCTTTCATATCCACCACTACACTAATAATAGCATTTTTACTTTGACACTACTGCCTCACTTTCTGTAATGTTATCCTCAGCAGAGTTGGTCTGAAGCAAAACCGTTTTTTCCACTCTGTACCGACCTATTCAGCATGCAAGATTGAGCCAAAGCTCTTTTGTTTATATATACTGTATATATATATGAATATATATGATGTGTGTGTGTGTATACATATATTTATCTGGATATACAGTACACAGAGAGAGGGTTGATACTTTGTCCCACAGGACTTGATATAGCACTGATATAGACTTGTTCATCCCAAAGATCCAGTCCCCCGGCACAAACAGCAATATTGTGTATGCTGTTCAGTGTCAGGAGGGCTGTGATCAATCTTATATCAGGGAAACTAAACAGCCACTGGCCAAAAGGATGGCCCAGCACAGAAGATCAACATCATCAGGTCAGGACTCTGCAGTCTACACTCATCTCCAGGCCAGCGGTCACTCTTTCAGGGAGGAAGATGTTCACATCCTTGATAGAGAGGAACAATGGTTTGAGAGGAGTAAAGGAGGTCATCTTTGTGAAAAGAAACCGTCCATCATTAAACAGAGGTGGAGGCCTCCGGGCTCAACTGTCCCCCTCTTACAATGCTGTTATTGCTAGTATCAGGGTTGCCAGATCTCCAGACTGAAAGAAGCGATCAGCTCCTTCAAAACAAGCACAAACAAGCGACTCGCTCTTTCAAAAAAAAAAGCCCAAAAAAAGCCCAGCTGGCAACCCATCCCATCCATCCATCCATTTTCTTCCGCTTATCTGGGGTCGGGTCGCGGGGGTAGCAGCCTAAGTAGGGAGACCCAGACTTCCCTCTCCCCAGCCACTTGGAGCAGCTCCTCTGGGGGAATCCCAAGGCGTTCCCAGGCCAGCCGAGAAACATAGTCCCTCCAGCGTGTCCTGGGTCTTCCTCTGGGTCTCCTCCGGATGGGACATGCCCGGAACACCTCACCAGGGAGGCGTCCAGGAGGCATCCTAACCAGATGCAACCCATCCCATTGTGTAAAAAAGGCCGTTTTAAACAGCTTATTTGTGATCCATTTTGTCCTTCTATTGTCAATCTGTAGAATGCCAGTCATGATGACTTCAACACAGATTGTCACATGAGTAACACTTCGACAAGTGGAGAGGAAGACATCAATTCCAGCAGTGACAATGAAGATGAGCCCCACACTGAGAATCCTACCATAAGCATGTGGGATGTGGACAATTCTGAGGTAAATGCACTGTTGCAAGTTGAGGTTCATATGTATTTTCTATATTCATTTGTCTCCTCCTTAATGCAGTCTTTTCTTCCAACCTGTAGAATGAAGAAGCCCTGTCATATTCTGATGAAGACTTGACTGATGCTGCTAATAATCAAGATGAAAAACATGCTGATGATGATGTGATGGAGGGGAATACAACTAGAGAAAACACTGCAGAACTTCCAGTGGTATGTAGACAGTAGTTCAATAAAATTTGTAGTACCGTAGTTGTTGTGGGTTCATTAGGTGCAATTATAGCATTTAGACACAATACTACTACAGCTTACAAATTAGAATAATAACAATAATATAATAGAAATAAGTTTATACCCAAATGCAGGGCATTGTGACAGCATGCAGCACAAGTAAGGCAGCAGTTTGAAAAAATAGGAAAATTCAAATACTGTAGCCACTGTTGAACTCAAGCCACACAAAGACGTTTTTCTATATTTTTAGTCCAAATATTGTAGATTTATACAATTTTAAATGGAAATTTCAAATTTAGCTCAGAAATAGAAAGGTATAACAAGTGTAATATGTTAAACAACAAGACTGCAAAACCCCTTTTTAAATTAATTTTTGTAAACTTTAGGAAAATCAATATTTAGCCAATGCACCATGATGTGAGTTATAAGGTGAAAAATACTTTATGCTAGACTGACATTATTCATTAAGTTTGCTTTACATTTATACATGTTTTTTTTTTCATATATTTTTTCCTATAGGGCAGTGAAGACCAAGCAGATGGTGACAAGCCCCTGTTTCCTGGTGCACCTGTTTCAAAGGGAGAAAGTTTATTGATGCTCATGTCGTATGTGCTGCGGAACAATTTAACAGGCAAAGCACTAACTCATTTACTGGAAATGTTCAACCTAATGTTTCCAGGTCTGATTCCACCCTCGCATTACCTTTTCCACAAAGAATTTGGAGGTTCGTCCCTGTCTGAAGTTCACTTTAATGGTGAAAAATGTAAAGCATACCTTGGCATTAGTGCACACTGTCCATCTCATTGTACCTTTTGCAACACTGAGTTTGATGCCATCAGAAGTTTAAAAAATGGCTTCTTCTTTCTTGTAATTCCACTCCATACACAGATCAAACAACTTCTGCAGGAACATGATGTCAGCCTTACTGGAAAATACATATCCATTGGGGTTTTAACCGACATACAGTCTGGTGAAGAGTACTGTACCAGAAATTGTGTGACATTCATTCATTCAACCTTTATTTATACAGGCTAGCCTCGTTGAGTCACGGGGACTCATTTACAAGAGGGACCTGTCTCACACCAAACAACCATCCACTCTCACACTCACACCTAGGGTAAATCTAGAGTCACCGATCAGCCTAACAAGCATGTTTTTTAGTCTGTGGGAGGAAACCGGAGTACCCGGAGGAAACCCACGCATGCACGGGGAGAACATGCAAACTCCACCCAGAAAGGCCCCGGACCGGGATTTGAACCGGCAACCTTCTCGCTGAGAGGCAGCAGCTCTACCAATTGTGCCACCGTGCTGCCCAGACAGTGGAGACAGTGACAGTGGAGTTATAGGAGAAGATGATTTGACGCTCATTTGGAATTGTGATGGTGCACCAGTTTTCAAAAGCTCTAAATGCAGCATTTGGCTAATTCAGTGCCAGATAATTGAACTGGAACCAGAAATACGGAAAAGGCACATTTTGTTGTCAGCAATATGGTTTGGGCCAGCTAAGCCATCAATGATGACATTGCTGACACCATTTGTTAAAGAAGCTTCAATATTAGAAACTGAAGGTATTTCCTGGCAGGACAAAAGAGGACACAGTCATGTTTCTAAAGTGTTTGTGCTGATCTGCAGTTCTGATTCTGTGGCTCGTCCATTGCTTCGTAACACTAAACAGTTCAATGGTTTTTATGGATGTGATTTTTGCTTGCACAGAGGCGGTAAATCATATCCATATGAACAACCTGAACCACCACTTAGAAATGAGAGGGATCATTTTAGCCATGCAATGTCGGGTACAACTGAGGAGCCAGTGTATGGAGTCATAGGGCCATCTCCTTTAATGCAACTTCGACACTTCCAAATGATAAATGGCTTCATTCCTGACTATCAACACAATGTCTGCCTTGGAGTCACTCGCCAACTCTCTACATTGTGGCTTGATTCAACAAATAAAGATCCCCGTTGGTACATAGGCAAAGAGCTTAATGAAACTGACAAGCGACTTGTGAAAATAAAACCACCAGTAGAGATTACTAGGACTCCTAGGTCTCTGACTGAACAGAAGTTCTGGAAAGCTTCAGAGTGGCGAGCATTTCTCCTATTCTATTCTCTGCCTGTATTAAAAGGCCTGCTCCCTGCACGATTTTGGAACCATTTGTTCCTACTAGTGTTTGGCGTTTATAAATTATTGCAGGATACCATAATGACTGAAAGCATCTTGATAGCAGAGCTAGTTTAAAAAAAAATTATTATCATGTTCCAAAGACTGCATGGGAAATACAACATGACTTTTAATATCCACTTGCTTACACACAGTGCTCAAAGTGTCAAACAATGGGGACCATTATGGGCTACATCGACGTTTGCATTTTAATCCAATACGGGCACTCTCATGAAATATTTTAATGGAACACAGTATGTCCCCTCACAAATAGTCAGGACATTTCTGTTGTGGAGAGAATTACCAGAAAGGGCCAAGAACACTATCAATCCAGATAATGATAAGGTACAATCTTTTGTTGAAGAACTTTACTTACATAAAAGAAAAACTGAAAATTGTGAAGCCCTAACCGAAAGTGTCGGAGGTTTTGGTCATCCTGTGGTGCAAAACTGCTTTAAAATAGCCTACAGGCTTGCTATTGAAAAGTTGTGTGGAAATCTAAGCAACTGCTTCTGGTCTTACAACCGGTTTTTGATCAATGGAGTTCTGTGTCCCAGTCAAGACTACGACAGACTAAAAAAGAGATACAACAGTGCTGTATGCCTGAAAGATGGAACCCTTTGTTTAATTGTAGACTTAATTGTTTTTAAACAAGTATGTTTCCATCAGATTTCTGCTTTTTGTTCATGTGCCAAATTATGTTGTGTTTTAGTTGAAGTCCTTGCTAAATCAGACAGGCCTGTATGTAAAGATTCACAGATTAATGTACAAAGTACTTTCATTCATGAGGTTAAAAAAACTGAAAGTGTCATTGCTGTCTGGCCTGTCATGATTAAAACAAAATGTGTTCTTGTTGAAACAGAAAATGCTGTGTACATAACACCATTGCCAAACCCTTACGAGAGAGACTAGAAGTTGATTAATAAATTCAAGTAAAAATATTTCTCTGTTTCTGTGTATGTTTTTAAGGTACCGGTACATAAAGATAAATCAATGAAGCGCATATTATTTTCTGTAAACTTTTAAACTCCAGCACCATATAATCTTGAATATGCAAGTTCATAACAGGTACTTTTTCAAAGCAAATGTGTTATGTGAAAAACTTATTCTGCGACATAAATTAATGATCATTTTATTTTGCTATTGGATTAAAATAATGTATCAGTACTTTGTAGAATAAATAAGTAAAGAGTACAAAAAAGAAAGTACAAGTATAAACTTTAGAATTATAGTATAAAGTATTTTAATTACCGGTAGTTTTGAAACTTTTTTTATACTTTTAGGTATACTTCCCTATACTAATCTTAAGTATATCTAATGTAGTTTATAAAAAGTAAACTTAAAGTGCACTGCCTTATTTTAGGTTTAAAATAAGTATACTCGTAGTACACTTTGTTTTAAGTATACCTGAGATAAGTACATAAAAGTATACTGGAAGTATACTCTTATAAATTTTAGTTCAAAACTAGTATACTTAAAGTATACTTAAATATACTTCATTTTGCTAAGGGTACTAGAGACTAATACAGTAGATTGTTAGCATGTTGCTAGCTTCAACTCTTAGCTAGCTTGGTATGTTTAATTTAAATAAGAACCACATGTTTTGTTTTGTTTAGCTGTTTCATATTTATATTTTTCGTTGAATTAATAAAAACACATTTTTTGTTTTGCTGTTGAGATTTTCTCTGAATAGATCTGAACACATTTCTTGATTTGTTTGATTGCTTTTAGAATATTTATAATGTAATTAAAACCCCTTTACTTAGTATGAACTTCATCTACCCAACAGTTAGCTGGTTACTACTAGAATTACCTCGCTAGCTAAATTTAGAAACAAAAATAGAGCTAAGAAGGACTTATATATGTAACAATTGCAATATGTTTTACAAGCTGTGTAAAAAAAAATTAGCTAGTGTCAGTTTTTGTTATTTTACTTGAGATTTTTTTTTATTATAAACTAAATCTTCAAAATCATAAAAAGAACATAATAATGGATAACTAAATGTCCTCTGTGTGCAACATTTTGTCAAACATTTATTTGTGAAATGTATAATGCCAGGTTGATTTTTGAAAGACATCAAAGTGGAGATTTCACTTTTGGACTGAATCTATATCAGAGAAAAGTCAAAGAAATGATGCAAGTTGAAGGTGTGGAGGTGAAAGATGTTTGATTTGGTTAGTAGGAATAGTTTGGTTCTAACTAGAAGAACTAACTAACAGAAACTTTTTAGGCATGCTTTGGCATAAAACAATTGTTTTATTAATTAAAACCATAAGCTTTCATCTGGTTTTAGTAGGATGAGTAGTTAATTAATGATGACACACCACAGTTAAAAAATGTCAACTTTGTGACACTAAAAACCCCAAAATTGACCTGATATCACTTGGAAAATGCACCGATTTTGATTTTTAGATTTCAAAATTATTCTAAAAAGATTGGAAATGTGCTGTGAGGCCTTATTAATCATTAGTAACCTTCTCACAATCAAATTAAAACCATTATTAATATAAATACCTAAACAATGTCTTTGTCTCTTAAAAATATTCTATTTAGTCTTTACAGAGGCGCTTACAGATGTAAGGGCCAAGCTTGATTATCTTTACACTACTATCAGTGTTTCCCCTACCTTTAATCAAATCACTGTCAACAGAACCGAGCGCTCTTCCTACCAAAATCTCAGTGGCATGCAGTCTTGAAATCTTGCCAAGGCCAATAATCTACTGTAGTCAGTCATAAATAGTTCACAGGATATTTTAGTATCTGTATTTCTTGTTTTTAGGTGTTCATGGACAACAAAAAGAGACCAGCAGTTTCCTCCAGCTCTGGAAGCTTGGTATTTTGGTCCTTATTCTCACGGCAACCAGCCAGGGTCTTAATTGTAGACGCACTGCCACCTTGGTGGTCAGGGATGTGCACAGTTCTTTGTGACGCTCTGGATAACGTCCTGTCTGTGGCATGCAGTCTGGATGGACCCTGTAGGATTCCACTCCTCAGCCTGTATGCCATCAGCAGACAGCAGGAGTGTCTACTACCGTTTGTGGTAAGAAAAGTAATGATGAACATTTTCCAAGAACTACTGTATTCCCATATTTTATGTATTTGATTTGCCATGTC
>JBBPBX010097895.1:0-12777 GCA_038048925.1 Garcialebias charrua
CAGGTGATGCTTAGATTATATTTGTATTAGAACATAATTAAAAGAGTAGAAATAGTCTCTTTGTGAGAGATTATGTTCTTAGACTCCAACTTAATGGAATCAATTGTGTTAAATGTCCGTTTTACTGAGAGGACCAGCAAAAGGTGTCACTGGGACAGTTCCAAGAGACGAAGGTGTATCCTGCATCTCAAGTAGACCAAGGTTAGGTCCACTACACCAGGTATGGGCACCGGTGACTCCTGTGACCCAAAAAGGAAGAAGCAGTAAAGCTAATGGATGGATGGATGGATGGATGGATGGATGGATGGATGGATGGATGGATGAATGGACGGACGGACGGACGGACGGATGGAAGGATGGCTGCCATAGTATAACAGTTGTGGTAACATTTAAACGGTGTGACGACCTAACCAAGGCATTGCACAAACAGTTTACATATCTGAGAGAGCAAATGTTCTCTACAGCTGTTTTTATTGCAACATCTGGGATTCATGTGTTTGGCGCATTTTAGTGATTTGCTTTGTTGCTGTTTTACTACGTGTGATTTTTAAAGTAGAGCCTCTTCAGTTTAAATGTAAGGACTACAATGAATCTAAGCGGGAGAAGTGCAGAATGTGCTTGCAAAAAGAAATGTTTAAAAAAAGAGTTGCGCAGTTGAGACTCTTGGACAACCTGTGTGGATGAAGCCACAGTTGTTGTGTGGGGAAGGCTCATACAGTATGCTGCTGCTCCTCCTCCGTCAACCTGGGATTACAACAATGAAACAAAGCCATGCTGCACCGCCGCTCCATCGGGAAACAACATGTTTGTGCATGTGTATGTTTGTGTGTGTGACAGAGGAAGGGAGAGGGTTGTCTGCTCTCATGTGCCTCTCTTTCTGCCTGACTGACGATGACACCGAGCAAAGGCTTCATTCTGTTTTGCAGCCTCTACCTTTTGGGGATAATGAATAATTAGGTTAGCGCCACGAAAACCTGTGTACCACAGGGACCCGGAGTCAAGCTACTGTCTGCTCAGAGATCATCCAATCTGAAATGTTGTTTTTAAACCAATGGGCATCTGAGTTATACTTTCATTTAGATTAACTACACTTTACATTTGATGGTGTCAAACACCCAAGTACATCGACAGGAAATTGTTTTGTTAATCTTTAAAACTTTTCCTTTAGGTCATCATTATTTACTGAAACATCCATCACCTATACGCACTTCTCCTTTTGTCACTGCGGTGCCCATATCCAGCTATCACTGTGCGAGAGGCAGGGGACACCCTGGATAAATCTCCAGTCCATCACAGGGACACCATGGACAAATCTCCAGTCCATCACAGGGACACCATGGACAAATCTCCAGTCCATCACAGGGACACCCTGGACAAATCTCCAGTCCATCACAGGGACACCCTGGACAAATCTCCAGTCCATCACAGGGACACCCTGGACAAATCTCCAGTCCATCACAGGGACACCATGGACAAATCTCCAGTCCATCACAGGGACACCATGGACAAATCTCCAGTCCATCACAGGGACACCATGGACAAATCTCCAGTCCATCACAGGGACACCCTGGACAAATCTCCAGTCCATCACAGGGACACCCTGGACAAATCTCCAGTCCATCACAGGGACACCATGGACAAATCTTCAGTCCATCACAGGGACACCATGGACAAATCTCCAGTCCATCACAGGGACACCATGGACAAATCTCCAGTCCATCACAGGGACACCATGGACAAATCTCCAGTCCATCACAGGGACACCCTGGACAAATCTCCAGTCCATCACAGGGACACCCTGGACAAATCTCCAGTCCATCACAGGGACACCCTGGACAAATCTCCAGTCCATCACAGGGACACCCTGGACAAATCTCCAGTCCATCACAGGGACACCATGGACAAATCTCCAGTCCATCACAGGGACACCCTGGACAAATCTCCAGTCCATCACAGGGACACCCTGGACAAATCTCCAGTCCATCACAGGGACACCATGGACAAATCTCCAGTCCATCACAGGGACACCATGGACAAATCTCCAGTCCATCACAGGGACACCCTGGACAAATCTCCAGTCCATCACAGGGACACCCTGGACAAATCTCCAGTCCATCACAGGGACACCATGGACAAATCTCCAGTCCATCACAGGGACACCATGGACAAATCTCCAGTCCATCACAGGGACACCCTGGACAAATCTCCAGTCCATCACAGGGACACCCTGGACAAATCTCCAGTCCATCACAGGGACACCCTGGACAAATCTCCAGTCCATCACAGGGACATGGACAAATCTCCAGTCCATCACAGGGACACCCTGGACAAATCTCCAGTCCATCACAGGGACACCATGGACAAATCTCCAGTCCATCACAGGGACACCCTGGACAAATCTCCAGTCCATCACAGGGACACCCTGGACAAATCTCCAGTCCATCACAGGGACACCATGGACAAATCTCCAGTCCATCACAGGGACACCCTGGACAAATCTCCAGTCCATCACAGGGACACCATGGACAAATCTCCAGTCCATCACAGGGACACCCTGGACAAATCTCCAGTCCATCACAGGGACACCCTGGACAAATCTCCAGTCCATCACAGGGACACCATGGACAAATCTCCAGTCCATCACAGGGACACCCTGGACAAATCTCCAGTCCATCACAGGGACACCCTGGACAAATCTCCAGTCCATCACAGGGACACCCTGGACAAATCTCCAGTCCATCACAGGGACACCATGGACAAATCTCCAGTCCATCACAGGGACACCTGGACAAATCTCCAGTCCATCACAGGGACACCCTGGACAAATATCCAGTCCATCACAGGGACACACAAAGACAAACAAGTCCAACAACCATTCACTCAGCAGCACATAGCATGGAAAGAACATGCAAACTCCACCCAGACAAGTCCCAGCCGGGATTTGAACTAGCAACCTTCTTGTTGAGAGGCAACAGCTCTACTACCTGTGCCACAGTGCTGCAGTTTTTTTTAAGGTTCCTTTTTGAGTTTTGTTAATACTTCAAATGTGCCCATTTTAATTAATTTGAACATGCAAAAATTACCGCCCATGCCTTTTTTCTTATGTGCTTTGTGGCAGTCGGCAAAGCATCCATTTTAGATTATACTTGTTAAAATTTAATTTACAAATGAACCATTTTCATGCTTGTTCTTGAGCCTGTAATGTCTCACTTTTTAACTAGAAACACTCATCACACTTTTCTACAGTCCTGCTTAATAAAACAAAAAAGCACAATTTTAATTTGACTGAATTTACCAACATTATCGTGTTTGATCTCATCTTTCTTCATGTTCTCTTCCCCTCCTCTCCTTGTGCAGATTGTCCTCAGACAGGTGGAGGCGAGACCAACATATCACTCAGTTCCAATGGTGAAGACTCAGAAGAGACTCAGATGAGGCTACAGCTAAAAAGGAAACTGCAGAGAAACAGAACATCCTTTACACAGGACCAAATAGAGGCACTTGAGAAAGGTACTTGTAAAATTTTGATAAAAAGTTACAACTATCTACACAACTACACTACAACCCACAACGCAAAAGCATCCAAAGAGCCAACACCTCTCCAGCTGGGTTGCAATGGACTATCAGGTCCTCAACCAGAGGCCTGGGAGCTTCTGTTCAGTAGTTGCTCCTGGGACTGAGCTCTTCTGGACAGAGATCTCCGAGGTTGTTCCTGGGATCTGTTGGAGCCGCTCTTCCTGTGTGGTGGTCAAAGCAACAAGTGCTCCATTGACCACTGGGACCACTGATGCTTTGACTCTCCACATCTTCTGTATTTCCTCTTTCAGCCTTTGGTATTTAATAATAATAATAATAATAATAATAATAATAATAATAATAATAATAATAATAATAATAATAATAATGAATTTAATTTATTACGCACTTTTCATTAATAAAAATCTCAAAGTGCTACAAAGTGCAACAAAAGCAAAAATCAAATAAAACAAGTGATAAAATCAAGTAAAATCAATAATAATATCAACTAAGATCAAAGATAAAATCATGTGGAGGCAGAATAGGCTTGCTTAAAAAGAAAAGTCTTTAAGCCGTTTTTAAAGTCAACCAGTGACTGTGGAGCTCTCAGGTAGTCAGGGAGGGAGTTCCATAGGCGGGGGGCAGCCACACAGAATGCCCGGTCTCCCATGGTCCTTAATTTGGTTTGTGGAATGTGAAGTAGATTACTGTTCTGTGATCGTAGAGACCGGGTGGATGAATATGGTGCAAGAATGTCCTTTAGATAGTCAGGTGAAGTTCCGTGTAAGCATTGGTGTGTAATGAGAGCAGTTTTGTACTGAATTCTGTAGGTGACAGGAAGCCAATGGAGGTTATGGAGAATGGGTGTAATATGTTCAAATTTACGAGCTCTCAATAAAATCCTTGCTGCACTGTTTTGAATATATTGAAGCTTCTGAAGATTTTTGCCAGGGATTCCAATAAACAGGGAGTTGCAGTAGTCGAGCCTGGAGGAGACAAAGGCATGGACGAGTTTCTCAGCATCAGAAAAAGTCAGAGATGGGCGAAGTCTGGAGATGTTTCGAAGATGGAAGAAGCAGGTTTTAAACAGATGCTTAATGTGATTTTCAAATGTAAGATGAGAGTCCATTTTTATTCCAAGATTTGTAACAGAGGTGGAGAGGGGGATGTCTTGTCCAGAGAAGGAGATTGTTGTTAAAGTTGATGTTTGTACCTGGTGAGGGGTGCCAATCAGTATGGCCTCAGTCTTGGAGCAGTTTAATTGAAGAAAGTTCTGATTCATCCATGCCCTTATTTCCTCCAGGCAGGTAGAGAGGGCAGTGAGTGAAGATGGAGATGGGGATGATGAGGATGCTCCAGTCCTGATGTAAAGCTGTGTATCGTCGGCATAGCAGTGAAAAGAAATGTTGAACTGATTAATAATTTGACCTAAAGGCAGCATGTAAAGGGAAAACAGCAGGGGCCCCAGAACTGACCCTTGAGGGACACCACAGGAGACACCGACTGTCTGGGAAGTGGCATTGCCAAGACTAACACATTCCAGCCTATTGGAGAGGAAAGATTTGAACCAGTCCAGGACAGTGTCACAGAGACCGACCTCCACATGAAGACGGTGGAGGAGGATACTATGGTCCACAGTGTCGAAAGCTGCAGTGAGGTCAAGGAGGACAAGGATGGAGGGAGAACCAGTGTCAGCAGCCATGAGGACATCATTGGTAACTCTCAGCAATGCAGTCTCAGTACTGTGAGCTGCTCTGAATCCAGACTGGAACTTCTCATACAGGGAGTGGTGTTGTAGGTGGACCTGCAGCTGAGCAGCAACTGCTTTTTCCAGCACTTTAGACAGAAATGGGAGGTGGGAAATTGGGTGGTAGTTAGATATTAGAATATTTCTCCAGCTGCTCCTTCTTCCTGATGTTACAGTCACTTGGGATTGCTACATCTATCACCAATGCCTTCTTCTCTTGCTTGTCGACCACCACAATGTCTGGTTCGTTAGTGTCACCTCGGTCTGTATCTGGAAGTTTTACAGTGTCTTATTCCTGCCATTGTTCACTGTTCTTGATAGAGTGTCCCACTTTGAACATGGGACCTCCAGTCTATACTCGGTACAGATGTTCCTGTATATTCTTCTAGCCAATTGTTTTTGGAGTTCAAATAATGCTTTGCCTATCTTACATCCTACTGTTATATGGCAAACTGTAGGTCGTTGCACAGACTTCATCTTGGATCTTGTCTGGTATGGTAGACCCTGGATTCTACTGCTCTTGTGCTTAGGGCCTGTTCTTGTGTCAGAGGCAACTTTAAAAATGTCACTACAACCTGATTTATGTTTGGACTGTTTTTGTCCTGTTGAGCTCTCTGAGTTGTCAAAAATAGCTTCATCCAAACCATCCAAGTCTGCTAGATTCCATCCCAGCCAGGCTGTTTAAAGAGGTATTTCGTTTAATTAATAACCACCTCTTGGATCTGCTTAATTTGTCTCTAATAAATTGTTATGTACCACAGAGCTTTAAGATTGTTGCATTTAAACCTTTACTTAAGAAACATAACCCTGACTCAGGAATCCCAGCCAATCATAGACCTATATCTAATCTAACTTTCATCTAAACAATTCTATAGAAAACAGTTGCAGGTCAGTTGTGTGATCATCTGTAAAGAAATAATCTGTTTGAAAAGTTTCAGTCAGGGTTTGGAGCTCACCACAGAACTGAATCTGCACTGGTGTCAGTTACCAAATAAATTCTTGTGGCCTCAGACGATGGACAGGTGTCTCCACTGGTCCTGTTAGACCTCAGTTTGATACAGTTGATTACAATAATCTACTACAGAGACTTGAATATTGGAATTACAGGAACAGCTCTAAACTGGTTTATAATAATAATAATAATAATGAATTCAATTCATAACGCACTTTTCATTAGTGAAAATCTCAAAGTGCTACACACATTGAATGCTACACACATTCATACACCGGTAGCGGCAGACTACCATGCAAGGTGCTTTCCAGTCCTACCGGGAGCAACTCGGGGTTAAGTGTCTTGCCCAAGGACACAACGACACATGGTGTGGGGAACCGGGATTCGAACTGCCAACCTTCCGATCGGGGGACGACTGCCATTACCACTACGCCAAGGCCGCCCCGGTTTAAATCATATTTATCTGATAGATGCCAGCAAGTAAATGTTATTAATGAATCTTCAGCATACACCAAAGTTAGTCATGGAGTTCCTCAGGGTTCAGTGTTTGGACCAATACTCTTTGCCTTATATATGCTTCCATTAGGTAAAGTTATTAAAAGCATGAGATAGTTTCATTGTTATGGTGATTATACACACTTATATGTTTTCATAGAAAGCAAGCATGTCTTAAATGTTGTTCAGGTATTTTACAACAGTCACAAGCCAGTAGGGTATAAGCTTTTGATATGAGAATGTTTTCTTCATTCTTGGCAACACAACTTAAAAAAAAAAAAAAAAAAACTTGTTCACAATAATATATCCATAACCATAAAAAAATAAACTGAAATGTATTTAAACTGAAAAGTCTAACATATTTCTAAAAAATAAAATAGAAGTTGGATCTCAAAATACATTCAATAAACAGTTGTTTTTTGTGGCCAAAAAGTACATCAAAAATACATAACCCTTGACTGGTTGGCACTTTTGGACAATTTGCACTAGTTAGTATTTTTTCATTAAACTGTTTATTATTTGTTAGTTTATCTGTAATTGTACATCTGGCACACAGTAAGAACATAGACAGCCCATTAGAGCTCCATGTCCCCAGTTTTTAAAACTGACTGACTGACATTGTTTCTGAATTGTGACCAGACGCTGTGCATATTTGAACAATAAACCATCCCTAATGAAATGATTTAATTTTCTTTACATTCTAGAATTTGAAAGGACTCACTATCCAGATGTTTTTGCTCGTGAACGTCTTGCTAACAAAATAGACCTTCCTGAAGCAAGAATACAGGTAAGTTGTAGATTTTATCTTTTCAGACAGTTTTATACATGCACGGAGATGCAATGGTTATCTTTTATGAGACAGTACCTTCTGATAAAGAGCAATAAAAACTGTAACTGTAAACTTGACCATTAACTATACTTTGTATGTATATTTTTTATGAAAATGTACATACATTTATTAAATATTCAAATTGATGGGGCAGCTGTGGCTGAGTGGTTAGAGCAGTCGTCCTCCAATCGGAGAGTTGGGGTTCAATTCCACCAGCAGTCACATGCTGAAGTGTCCCTGGGCAAGACACTGAACCTTTCATTACCCCTGATGTGTGGCCCATCGATGTATGAATGTGATAAAGTACTGATTAGTCTTTATAGAGTAGAGTGCTGTATGAATGGGTAAATGAGGCACAGATTGTTGTAAAGAGCTTTCAGTATCTTGATAAGATAGAAAAGAGCTGTATAGGTACAATCCATTTACCATTAAATTAGGAGTTCAGGTATCAAAGACAAGTACTGGAAGGTGAAGCTTGTTTTACTAATACACACCATCTGGTCTCATCTGACCTAAAAAAGTTATATTTCAAAATAAATGTGTTGTGCTCAGAGCAGCCGCAGCTTCACGAGCTCCCGGTTCATCCCTAGTTTTTAGTAATTTTAATAGTGTTTTTGTACCTGACTCTGCGCGTTTTTTGCGGGTGAATTATAGCCGAACTGAACTGTTAAGAATCGGAGCGGATTTACCACAGGGCACAGCTGAAATCAGCAACGAACTCAAATCAGAGCTCGGAAGATTGGAGCTGTTAAGATCATCTTTCTGGAAGCAGACGCGCTCCAGGGGAAAGAAAAGGAAGCGGTGCTCACGAGGAAAGAAGAGAGGTTGCCGAGCAGGAATTATGACGAGACTGCGGGCAGACGCTAAAACCGGTAGACCCCCGATGCCGGCTCTTTTTCTGTCTAACGTCCGCTCGCTGGACAACAAAATGGATCTACTTCGTTTGAGAGTGACCACGTCGGAGGAGATGAGAAGGTGCTCTGTGCTCTGCCTCACGGAAACGTGGATCTCTGAAGATACATCGGACTCTGTTTATGAGCTAGACGACAGGCTCTTTTTCAGAACGGACCGGTGCACCGAGACTACAGGGAAAACACGAGGCGGTGGTGTGTGTATTTACGTGCACAAAGACTGGTGCACGAACTGTTCCGTGATCAAAAGAATTTGTTCAGCTGCCGTCGAGTTGATCACAGTAAGATGTCGGCCGCATTACCTTCCTCGCGACCATGCTGTGATTTTAATAACAGTTATTTACATAGCACCCGATGCTAATGCTAATGACGCCCAGGGAGAAATTCATGACTTACTCACCTCGCTGCAGTGTAAATATCCTGAGGGGCTCTTCATTGTTTGCGGAGACGTCAATCACGTAGATCTTCAAGTCTCCCTCCCAGCCTTCAATAAGCACGTCTTCACAGCAACGAGAGGAGATAAAACGCTTGACCAAGTCTACACTAATGTAAAGGGGGCGTACACGGCGAAGACACGCCCAGCGCTCGGAGCTTCCGATCACTGCTCTCTGATCCTGGCCCCAAGACAGCTCCCCCCACTCAGGCGCTCCAAGCCGGAACAAAGAGAGATAAGAATCTGGCCTCAAGATAGTTCCCCCATGCTGAGAGACTGTTTTGAGAAGACAAACTGGTCTGTTTTCAGAGAAGCAGCTACTGATGGAAGCTCAGTTGACCTGGATCTCTATGCTTCCTCAGTCCTGGGCTACATCAGTACATGCTCTGAAAATGTATCCATAAAAAAATATGTTAAATCCTACCCGAACCGGAAACCCTGGTTAAATAAAGAAGTTCACGCCTTGCTAGCAGCCAGGGACACTGCATTCAAGTCAGGAGATAAAGAGGAGCTGAGAAAGAGCAGGAAAGAACTGAAGGATGGCATTAAGAAGGCCAAGGCCACGTATGCACAGAGGATCGAGGGACAGTTCACCTCACAAGACCCACGGAGCATGTGGAAGGGTATTAAATGCATAACAGATTACAAAGGCAAGAACAAACAATGCCCCAGGGACCCATCTCTGCCTGATGCCCTCAATAAGTTTTATGCACGTTTTGATGATCCAAACAGACCAGCTAGCACCAGACTCACCTCATCACCAGATGAAGAGCATCTCAGAGTGACCGCAGCAGAAGTGAGAGGCAGTCTCAGAAAGATTAATCCTCATAAAGCAACCGGACCAGACAACATCCCAGGGAAAGTTCTGAAGGAATGTGCGGACCAGCTCTGTGAGGTGCTGGCTGACATCTTCACCACCTCACTTGCACTGGAGTCAGTTCCCACCTGCCTGAAGACCGCGACCATCATCCCAGTCCCAAAGAGCTCCACAGTGACTGGTCTGAATGACTATAGACCAGTGGCCCTCACCCCGGTAGTCGCTAAATGTTTTGAGAAACTGGTCATGACCCACATCAAGGCAACCGTCAACATCAACGAGGACCCTCATCAATACGCATACCGTGAGAACCGATCAACAGAGGACGCCATTTCTTCCGTGGTCCACACTGCTCTCACCCACCTGGATCAGAAGGACTCATACGTGCGTCTGCTCTTTGTGGACTTCACATCTGCCTTCAACACCATGATCCCCCAAACTCTGATAGACAAACTATCTACACTTGGACTAAGCCCCTCTATTTGTAACTGGGTACTAGACTTCTTAACAGACAGACCACAGTCCGTGAAGATCCACAACTTCTCCTCCTCCACCATAACCCTCAGCACTGGCTCTCCTCAAGGATGTGTGCTGAGCCCCCTTCTGTTCACTCTGCTCACATATGATTGTACAGCCACACTTCCAGGCTGTCATATTGTTAAGTTTGCAGATGATACAGCGGTGGTGGGATGCATCACAAACAATGATGAGTCCAGCTACAGACAGGAGGTGGAACACCTGGAGAGCTGGTGCAAAGAGAATAATCTTCACATGAATGTGAAGAAGACAAAGGAGATGATTGTGGACTTCAGAAGGAACAAACACACCCATGCCCCACTGAAAATAGGTGGGTCTGCAGTGGAAGTGGTCTCCAGCTACAAATACTTGGGTGTACACATGAATGATAACCTCAGCTGGAGCAACAACACCACCAGCCTGATCAAGAAAGGTCATCAGAGACTCTACTTCCTCAGACGGCTGAGACGAGCTGGTCTGAGCAGCCCAGTTCTCACCTCCTTCTACAGGTGTGCAGTGGAGAGCGTCCTGTGCTCCAGCATCAACGTGTGGCATGGAGGCTGCACAGTTGAAGAGAGGAAAGCTCTACAGAGAGTGGTGAAGGCTGCACAGAAGTCTGTTGGAGTCAGTCTCCCCACCATCACAGACATTTACACCTCCAGATGCAGGAAAAGAGCCACCTGCATCATGAAAGACCTCACTCACCCAGCACACTCACTCTTTGCCCCACTCCCCTCAGGACGGAGGTTGAGGAGCATCAAATGTAGAACCACTAGACTGAGGAACAGCTTCTACCCTGAGGCTGTTAGACTCATGAATAAATAAAAATAAAATAAAAAATAAACACTGCAAAATATCACATCATGCTGATGCTGATCTGTTTTCTTGTTGCTGTCTGTGTTCATCTGTGTTCATCTGTGTTCATCTGTGACCATCTGCTCATACAAACTCATGTTCGTGCTGCTGTTTATTTCCACTATATTAGGCTTAGTGTATTACTAGTTGATGTTTTTCTTAGTTAATTCTAGATGTTATTACTGTTTTTCTCTTGCATTTGTTGTTGGATGTAACTGGGACCCCGTGTACATAATCTCGTTTTCATCACATGTACCACATGCGGTGCAAATGACAATAAAGACTCTCTGACTCTCTGACTCTCTGACTCTGACTCTCTTAATAATTATTAAATAAATCTAGTTTCCACTATTTAATGGTGAAGACTTCAAAAAACTGGAAGTTGACAATTATAATTTTATAGGTCCATAATTAGACACACATGGGGTGATCAGTGCCATGGTCTTGTAATCCTGAGGTTGCAGGTTCGAGCTCAGGTTGCGTCAGGAAGGGCATCTAGCGTAAAACAAATGCAAAATCTTTCATGTGAGTTTGCTCGCTGTGGTGACCCCTGAAGAAGGAGCAGCCAGAAGAAACTCAATTACCATCATCAGACACTCAGTTGATGAAAGGGGTTGACTCCGATGAAAAAAGCTTGACAGACCTCGTTGAACCAAATATGCAGTGAAGGTGCAATAGAAACATGAGGAGACTCCTGTTTATTAGACCTTTGAAACACACCTTCAGTACAGTTCTTTACGTGTCCTAAGGCAGGATGGGGACAGGGAAATCCAATGCCATCATCTCACCGGGCTACAGCACACACCGTCACACATGCCTATATATAATAGATATATATTATAATGTTTGCTGACGACACAAACTTTTTATTTTCTGGAAAGAATATAGATGAATTAATACAAATTTTAGAAAAAAAGCTAGCTGAGTTAAAAAAGTGGTTTGATTATAATAAGCTATCTTTAAATGAAAAAAAAAAACACATACATTTATGGTATTTTCAGGTAATCGGGTTTACAATAATGTAAAGTTATATATAAATCTTTTTTGAATACCAATGATTATCCCACTGTAACGTTCCTTTTTTTTCCATATCTGATTGTCTGGCGGCGCGGATTAATTTCTGCTGCGGCTTTCCGTGCGTACATCCCTCTTAGGATGGTGCGCGTGCCAATCGCAATGTTTTGTACCCCGGTACAAATATGCCAATAAAGATATATTCTATTCTATTCTATTCTAAATCGAGTTGAAATTGACAGAGTTTATGAGACAACATTTTTAGGTATAATTCTGTTTAGCAAACTTAGTTGGAAGCCTCATATTGAATATATTAGAAATAAAATTGCAAAAACTATTGGAATATTGTTTAAAATAAAAGATTTAATAAATGTAAAAGGCTTGCATATTATATACTCTTCCTTGATTATGCCCTACTTGTTATATTGCTCAGAAATATGGGAAATGCAAATAAAACTACTATTGATGTATTAATAAAGTTACAAAAAAGCAATTAGGCTTATTAATAAAGTGGGATATTGTGAACCAACTAATAAACTTTTTATTCAAAATAATACTTTAAAATTTAATGACATTGTTTATATAAAAATACTGGAAATAATGTATAAAGCACTGAATAAAAGTCTTCCCTCTGGAATTCAGAAATTATTTAAGTTAAGAGAGAGTAAATATAATTTACGAGGTTTGTTAAT
>JBBPBX010097897.1:0-12776 GCA_038048925.1 Garcialebias charrua
TTTCTTACTTCTTTATGCACAAATTCATGGCATTTCACATTCAGACCAAAAACATCTGGCATTCCTCACAGATCCAAGTTGCTGATTTCCTTTTGATTTTTGCACAGCTGTAGTGAAAGTAGTTATTGCACTTAACACAGCTGATCATTTTGCCATACTCTGGCCTTTCACAAACCTTACAGGTTTTCTCAGACTCAAAGGCAGGATCGTGTCTTCTGGTCAGGAGTTCTGGCAACAAACCTGAGATGAAAAGGTTTTGAGCTTTTGGCAGGGTGTCTTGTAGAAACACTAGATTTTTGAGAACACGCTGTAGAATGAGTTGTTGTTTTGACCACAACACAAAGTCACAGTATTTGACATCACACACAAACATGTGCAGTTGGATCTGATGGTAGTATGGGTGTGATTGCTTTAAAGTGAAAGAGTTGTCCAAACAAAACTTACTGTCATCTGTACATCCATTAAAGTTTTGCTGATATTTGTATGGACATTTTATTTCCACCACACCTTTGCCACAGCATTTACAACTAACTATTCCATCAGGTGATGAGCCAAGGTGTGGCTCAGAAGGCAGCACTACTAACCCACAGCAGCTTACAGTTAAATCTTCATGTGTTTTGGCCATTAAATCAGTGTATATTTGTCGTGCAGTTTCCTCCATGTTTTGTCCCCACAGCACAGATGGTACATTTAAATCTCTGTGGTTGTACTGCATTACATCCATCAGATATGTGTTGCTGATCATGTCCGAAGTGGTGGCACGATGAAATTTGGTGCTTGTGATTCGACCAGCTCTATGGATGTTCCACTCCCTAGACGACTGCTGTCGGGTCACAGCTTCCAGCCTTTTGCACTGATAAGGTGTGTGTTTAGTTTTCAGCAGGTGAAATGTTTCCTCACATTTCACCTTTAGTTCATCGGGTGTGAGGTCTCTGGATGATGTGCTGAATAAAGCAGTTAAGGGCTCCGGTAAATCTCCATGCTCCTCATAGTTGCCGTCTGATGAAGCTGTGTCCGTGTCACTGTTGTCGAAGCTCGTCAGCACTGCACAATCTGGATCCACAGCCCGCAGTTCTAGGATGTCGTCATCTGTCAGCACTATTAAAAAAACAAACAAAGATAGTTAGGGTGGTATATTACATCCACATCTTCAAAAGTGAGATGGAAATGTAAACGCAGGGCTCCACACTGCACTCAGCTGGGTTCTATTTTACCTGTGAAGTTCAGACTGTTAACAATGTTTTTAGCCACTTCTCTATTAATAATGATGGAAAATTAAATGCTTTAGTCGCTCAAACAATTTGTAATTAGGAGTAGAGGCCAATGTATGTTATGAATAAAAATGAAATGAGTGTGAACTGTGTTACTTGTATAAAAAAGTTACGGTAGTCTGGAGTCCCTGAAAATTTGATAATTATCAAAGTGGGCCTAATTTTGCCTCTGTCAACATCTACATGCCTCTGGGTGTCTCACTGTTCTTGTGAGTAGGTTTTGATGCTGCTGGAAACTGCTTGCGTAGCCTCTTAGTTTTGTTGAACTTTATTTCACTCAGTGGAGCTGGCTTGACATCTCTTCGACTCTCTTTCCACGTGCACACACCGGAGGTAACTGCTGCCTTCTCTGTCCTGCCCATTAACTGCGAGCTCGACTTTGAACAGTATGGCAGCTGCATGACTACAGCATGATCCTAGACTGAAATGTTGGAAATTACTAACATGTTGTGGTGTAAATGTCACTTTTGAATGTTTCCTGACTAAGTTCTGACTTTGATTGTAAATAAATAAACATTTGTGATTTTCATTAGCTTCTGAAATTCAAGCCACTGTGACCTCTGGATGAATATTTTTGAATATGTAATGACTAAGTTATCTGAGCAATGCAAATAAAACATTTTACACTGAAAAGAATGTAAAATCTAAAATTTCAGTGGCCTAAAACAGAAGCAAATTATGCATATCAAGAACCAAAATTAACTTACCCTGCCATACAGGTGCAGTTTGCTGTGAGAATGTAGTTCTCCACTTTGTTGACGATTACCCAAGCCTCATACATTGTACTCTTTACGCTTTGTCTCTGACTGGGGAGGACTTTGGACTTTAAAACACAGAAATCTGCGTCCATATCATTATATAGCACTTCCTGTACATGTCCACAAACAACGTAGTCATACGCATCGAGTGATTTGTATGCTCGTAGTTTTTCTCTTGTGTACACGCTAGGTTTCTCCACCAAATACGTGTAAATATCAGGCCACTGAATGCTAGGCCACTTACTCACGTCATCCTCCCATTCAGTAACTGTACACGGATCAGGAAGCTGATGGCCATTGCTCAAAGTTAACTTATTAAAGTAAGCTTTGCAATCATTTACCGATAATCCGCTAGCGTAGCTTGATAATACACTACGAGCCGCCATACTGCTGTTACAACGCTGCGCGCGCAGCTGCTTGATGACGTAGGCTGTAAATGGGTCTATACTTAGATGTAAATTTGAGCAAGGTTTGACTGACACGAAAATACATCAATAATTCACGAGTTCTCACTTTTTTAGTTTAGTATTCAATAAATTTGTGACTATGGTGAGATGTAAAGACATGAAACGTCAATTTATGAACTGAATCATTTAATTAACAAATCATTAAATTACATCACAACATATTTACATGGAATGATCAATCAGAATTTCCTATAACTAACTGTAGAGTGACTTAAAATTAAAACAACAGACAAGTAATAGCTGGCATATTTACTTATTCTGCTGGCACGTTAAACTTAAGTTGTTACTTTTAGAAATAAAGTTAAGAGGAGAATGAAGGAAAGGGATGAAAGGAGTTAAGAGTCAGGGAGTTTTCTTAAAATGAGTTAACCAGGAATGACACATTCTCCGGCTGATCTCGGCTACAACGTCGGTACACTTGGCAAAGCATCTGACGACTTTGTTACCTCGTGAAGACGGTCAGTCCCCCTTTGGTCCAGTTGGTCAGTCCATTTACCGTTTACAGAGTCTCCAGACGTCTGCCTCAACTCAGACCAGAGTAATGCAGTTCCTGTCCTTGGCTTTCAGAATAAATTTCCTCAAGAGAGAAAATTCCTTCAAAGGTGTAGCTTTGAGGCTACGTAGACTTATAGCTGGCATGCTACAAGTGTTTATCTGAGGACGAGGTCTTTGACTCAATGACCGGACGTCCACAGTTTCAAAGAGAAAGTTCACATCTCAACTTACTCACCAGACTCTGAAAGTTTCAGCAAAAGCTTAGAACTTTAAGAAAGGAATCTGAGATCAGTGACTTGTTCTTCTCCGATTGGTTCAAACGAACCAGTTGAAGGGAGTTAGAGTGCATGAAGGTCACTCGAATAGGAGAGAAGATAGTGCGTCAGAAGACTTGCAGGTGTGAACAAACAGATAATCTGTTTTGAGAATAGAGGGATTTGTTTTCAGAGAAAGAAGACAGAACGACAAGTTTATG
Source organism: Garcialebias charrua (assembly GCA_038048925.1). NCBI lineage: Eukaryota > Metazoa > Chordata > Actinopteri > Cyprinodontiformes > Rivulidae > Garcialebias > Garcialebias charrua. The sequence continues at coordinate 3,467 of JBBPBX010097897.1, forward strand.
TCTACGACTTTTCACTCTGTCCCTAAACATTTCACACAAATACTAACAGATTATTCTGACTTGTTCTTCAACTTTAGACATACCAGTAGTTCTTCTGCATAGTGGTTCTGAATAGAACATACAGTTTGATTCATTATATGAAGAAGTGACCAGCATTGGTACAGCATATTGAAGAATAACATTGCTCATATGAATAACCAATAATCATAAAAATGACAAGAGATCATCTGTTAATTAATTCTGAATTACCACAAATTAAAAGGAAGTCTTCTGATTTCTGTCTCTTGATTCAACTAAACGAATAAAACAGTGATTTTGTCCTTCACTGTAGGTTTTCAGAGAAAAGGAGATTCACTTGAGATCTTCAGTGAAAAGGTGAATTCAGGTGTTTTCACCGACAGTTCAGAGACCACGGTCTGTTCCACTACATCAGCAAAGCTTCATGTGTGTCGTGCTGCACGGGTGGAGCAGGGCAGAACCTCCAGCTCCCCGCAGAAACCAAAGAAATTAACCACCAGGTCAGCACACACACTGCCAGGAGAGGGTCGTGACATGCCAGCACAGTTTCATAAAACCAGGTGTTTCACATCCTCTAATGAACCCACACAGCTGCAGCCAGAACATCCATGCTGCAGCTCTGAGCGCAGCAGGAGGAAACGTATCTCACAGAGCGAACACGAGCCACCGCTAAAGTGGAAAGCAGTGTACGACGGAAGTGACGTTTTTCCACAGCGTGGGTTTGCCTCCACTACAAGCTCACAGAAGACTGGTAGTGCAGAGAAGGTCACGCGCCGGTCTGCGTGCAACAAAGACAACACCGCACAGCAGCATGTGTTTTCCTCAGCTACGAGACCACTAACAAAGCTTGACGCGATGACGTCATCAAGGCGCGCGCCGGCACGCAGCGCCCGACCTCAGAGTTTGACAGCTGTCAGCACAAACATGCAGACATTATGCAGCTCTGAGAAGCCAGATCGTCCCTTTCCGGCCAGGGCTCCCGTGGGCCCCTCACGTGGCAGAGGTAGAGCCCTCGGAATGGTTAATGTCCATGTCGCGTGCAAAGCATCACGCGCACGCGCGCCCACTGTCAGAGAGACACGCTCAATGGAGGGAGCGGTGCACTCTCGACAAGTGGATGGACGTGGTCATCCGCAGAGGTTATGCGCTTCAATTTGCGGCAAAATCTCCACCTTTCAGAGGAATATTAAAAACAGAGCTGACGTATTCAGAGCAGAGCTCCTCCCTGAGGACAGAGATAACAGAGCTGCTGTCAAAGGGAGTGATTTCCAGAGTACCAGACGAGGAGAAAAGCACAGGGTTTTACTCCCGTTATTTTCTCATCACGAAGAAATCAGGCGGCTGGAGACCGATTCTCGATTTGTCGACGTTCAACAAATCGATCGTGAAGAGGGGTTTTCACATGCTGACAATGAAACAGCTGTTGAAAAACATAAAACAGAACGATTTCTTCACCTCCCTCGACCTGCGGGACGCTTATTGGCACATACCAATAGTTCCAAAACACAGGCAGTTCCTACGCTTCTCCTTCGAGGAAGCTCAGTTCGAGTTCGAGAGGTTGCCTTTCGGCCACTCTTTAGCCCCACACACTTTTACGAACTGCGTGGGGACCGCACTCCAGCCGTTACGCACAGCTGGAATGAGAATTTTCTTTCATCTCGACGATCTGCTTCTGTTAAGCAGCTCAAGACAGGAAGCTGCAGCTCAAACCAAAGTTTTAGCGGAGCACTTGTTAAAACTGGGGTTTTCAATCAACTGGGACAAGAGTCCCCCCCTCCCAGATCAAACGATTGTTTATCTGGGGGTAGAGCTGAGCTCACGCACGATGAGAGCTCGTCTGTCAGAGCAGAGGACACATGACCTGGCAACTCAGCTGTCACGGGTCAGACCAGGAAGAATAGTGACAGCGGCGACCATCATGCGGCTTCTCGGGCTGATGGCGGCCGGTCACGTGGTCATTGAGCTGGGTTTGTTGCATATGAGGACGACGCAACGCTGGTTTGCCCGCCTGCATGTGGATCCGGTGCATCAAAAGAGACGGATGATCAGGGTTCCCCTCTCCGTGGGAACTGATTTACGTCACTGGGGGAATCCCCTGACGTTGTCAGAAGGAGTCTCCATGACCACACCTATGTTTCATGTTCCAGTCTTCACAGGCGCATCTCTGATAGGCTGGGGCGAGACGTGTCAGGGTCAAACGGTGGAAGCGAGGTGGCCAGAGCACTCTCGCCTTCACATAAACGTTATGGAACTTCTGACAGTTTTCAAAGTGGTGCAACCTTTTACTCCCCTGCTTCGAGACCTACATGTACTGATACACATCGACAACAAGGTGGCAGCATCGTACATAAATCGACAGGGAGGAGTTCGCTCAGCCAAACTGTTGGATGTGGCAAAACAGCTCCTCCTCTGGGCTCACCAGAATCTACGCTCTCTGCGAGCAGTGTATATTCCTGGTGTTCTGAACAGGGGAGCAGACATCATGTCGAGGGGGGGGGCATGTCAGGGAGACTGGGCTCTACACCCCGACATAATATCACAGATCTGGTCCAGGTTCGGCTAACCGAGCGTGGACCTGTTTGCGGTGCGGGAGAATGTGCAGTGCCCACTGTGGTTCTCTCTGAGCTCGAAAGACAACCCTCCCCTGGGAGTGGAAGCTTTTGCGCACAGCTGGTGGCCAGAGAAGCTACTATACGCTTTCCCACCCGTCGCTCTCATCCCACGCGTCCTGGAGCGAGTCCAGAGGGAGAAGCTGTCAGTCATCCTGATAGCTCCAGAGCGCAAATACGCGCTATGGTTCCCGGTCCTCCAGCAGCTGTTGTAGGACGAACCCCTGCAGCTTTTGTGGAGGGAAGATGCCCTACTGCAAGCAAGAGGGGCGATCAGGCACTTTCCAGAGATAGGCTAACCCCTGTGGGCTTGGAGGCTGAACGGAATCGTTTAGCTCGTTTGAGCCTGTCTCCAACTGTGGTGCGGACTATCCAAGATGCACAAGCTGCGTCCACAACAACTGTGTGCGCGTCAAAATGGGTAGCTTTCCAGTGCTGGTGCACTGAAAAAGGCGTCGACGCCACGTCATGTGAGTTAGGCTGCGTGTTGTCATTCCTGCAGCTGTTGTTAGAGAGGAATTTAGCTTACAGCACCATTAAAGTGTATGCTGCAGCTATTTCCTCGTGTCACGAGGGCTTTGGTGACAGGACATTTTTTAATCACCCGCTGTTGAAGCAGTTTCTGCAAGGCGTGCACAGACGTAAACCAGTGAGGCGTGACCTCTCACCTCAGTGGGACCTGCCCCTGGTGTTACGCGCTTTGCTCAAAGCTCCCTTTGAACCTTTGAGCGAAGTGTCACTGAAGTTTCTGTCACTCAAAACTGCACTCTTACTGGCGCTGACGTCAGCGAAGAGAGTGAGTGATTTATGTGCACTGTCTGTGGCCCCATCATGTTTACAAATCCAACAAGATGGAAGCTCTGCCACTTTAAGGCCTAATCCGGTTTTTATGCCAAAATGCATAAAACAGTGCGTTTAAATCAAGGCAAATTATCATCTTCCTCCTCACACTTCAGAGGAGGAGGCCAAACATCATTCGTTGTGCCCTGTCCGTGCACTACAATGTTATGTGTCATGGACGGCCAGTCTACGCCAGTCGCAGAGTTTGTTTATCCACTACAGGGACAGCTCTGTGGGGTGAGCTTTGTCATCCCAGCGGCTCTCACACTGGCTGTGTGACGCCATCTCAGAAGCATACAAAACGTGTGGAGTAGAACCTCCTCAGACGATACGTGCTCATTCTACGTGGGCGATGGCGTCTTCTGCAGCTTTACATAGTGGGATGACAGTGAGCAATATTTGTTTGGCGGCCTCGTAGGCCACGCCCTGCTCGTTCATAAGATATTATCTTTGTGACATGTCAGGCCTCTCCATGACTAATTCAGTCCTGGGAGTTATGGATTAGCGGGGTAATGTTTTTTCATGTGGTGTTCTGCCACTCCATCTGCCTCTGTGCAAGATGTGTGAGTGTTGCCATCAGTCTCAGGGCTCTGGGATTGAGTTTGTTTTTATTGTTACTGACTTTTAAGCCTGTCTGTACATAGTTCAGAGTAGGGGTTGAACAAGTACATAATTTTTAAACTCGACATTAACATAAAAAAACTCGAGTGGCACTCGATTAGTCAATGACGTCACAGTGTCTTATGATGCAAAATAAACAAATAAATATAAATGCATAAAAACGTCTTTACAAAAAGAAAAGAAAGACCAACAAAACATTGGGAGCGTTTATTATGCTCCTTTCATTTATCATACTGCAGATAAGTCACAGGAAAAACAAAACTATTAGTTATTATTAATATTAAAAGTGAAAGTAATCGTCTGTTCAAAGTCAAAGTCAACTTTATTGTCAGAACTGCAATATTATGTACAGGACATACACAGGACCGAAATTGCGTTTCTCTCAGTCCCTCGGTGCAACAGTAACCACTTAAACATTGAAACACTGAAACATATAATAATAGACATAAGCATAAAATAGTAAAACTGTAACACTGTCCTGAGTTTTTGCATAGTGGTATAAGAGTATGAAAATTTACACCAACTCTAAAACTAAAACTAAAACACTAAACATTTAATGAACATAATACTGTCCTAAGTTTTTGCATACTAGTAGGGCTGTGCGATATGACGATATATATCGTGGGGACGATAGAAACGTGTCTATCGTGCTCCTCTCCTTCTATTGTCTCTATCGTGATAAATAAGAATAAAAAAATAACTGCGTTGCGACGCAAAGAAGCTTCATATTGTGGTTTAGCGACATGACGGCGCTGCTTTGTGTTTGACGCACGCGCGGGTTTGCGACACATGCTTTACGTTGTTAAACTCGAGAGCAGAGTAGACGCGGGGGCATGTAGCCGGTGTCACAACAAGGAGAAACAGCTGCACAGGCAGCCCAAGAAGAAGAACTTTTACCAAAAAGAGGGAGAAGCTCACCTTGTTAGCTTCCATTATTTTGCTCCGCTGAAACTCGGAGACAAAATGGGTCCAGAGGACACGAACCCAGAGTCCAACCGAGTCCGAACTCGGGTCCAGTTAACCAATACAAAACAGACCAGAGACACAACAGAACCGGAATCAAACGCAACGTTTTCTCTTTTCTGTTTCTTGCCTTGTTTACTCCAGCTTCCAGAGCGGATTTCTTCTTCGTGGGTTTTATTAGCAGCCGTTGTTTTACCGCCACCTGCAGGAAAAATTTAGACCAAAGTAGAAATTCCTTTTCTACTTGAAAACTTCTCCCTTATTTTGTATTTTTTTAAGTGAAGTAAATATATTTAAGGATGTACTTAAACGCTGCAAACTCCCAAAAGCACAGTCCTTATACAAATATATTATTAGCTTATCATAAAACTTGAAACTCCTCTTGCACACGCAATTTAATTTTGTGCTATGTTTCTCAAATTGTTCTTTTTTTATGCTGCCGTTTAGAACTTTATTAATAATTCTCTGCTTAGTTTAATTGTCTTTTCAACTGTTATTGTTTATGTGTATTGTATGCCTTGTTATACTGTTTGTGTTATTTTCTTTTTGATAAAAAAAAAAAAAACTTTGGTCCAAATTTTTCCTGTACACACACATCGTGTTGTATATATCGTGATATATATCGTTATCGTGATATAAAAAAGTCCATATCGTGATATATGATTTTTTCCATATCCCCCAGCACTACATACTAGTATAAAAAAGTATAAAAAGTATACTGTAACTATAAAATAAAACTAAAGGTTCTAGCATTGACATTTGCAAAGTGGCAAAGCAGCATATGAGTTAATGTACACAGTATATGTATGAGGTAGTTGATGTTGTTATAGACGCAAAAGTGGCATATGCAGTAAGGCACATTGGGCATCCTTAAATGAGGCTGGTCAGAGAATACTGTATATGTATCAGCAGTGGTGTAGATATAAAAGTAGTGTAAATGTAAACAGTAGTAATAAATGTAAGCAGTAGTAATAAATGTAAACATTGAATGTAAACAGTAGTATGTAAACAGAGAATGTAAACAGTATTATGACTATAGGCAGTGATGTAATACAAACATTAGTGCAAATATGAGAAGTAGTGCAAACTGAATGAGCACATGACCGAGAGTTTAGTGAATAACCCGTTTGATGACACAGAGTCCAGTGTTAAAAACTTTGTGTTGTGTGGTAATGTGTGAGAAAGTTTTTAGTGTTAAGGCAGTTCAAATGGGAGGGGGGGCAGAGCAGGCAGAGTGTTTAGCATCCTGACTGCCTGATGAACAGAGCTGTCTCTCAGTCTGCTGGTTCGAGCCTGGAGACTCCTCAGTCTCCTCCCTGATGGCAGCAGTCTGAAGCAGCTGTGTAGTGGGTGTGTGGGATCACCTGCCATGCAGAGGGCTTTCCGAGTGAGGCGTTTGCTGTGTAAGTCCTGCAGTGAGGGCAAGGAGGTGCCGACGATCTTCTCAGCTGCTCTCACGATGCGCTGGAGGCTCTTGCGGCAGGATGCAGTACATGCACCAAACCACACAGTGATGCAGCTGGTCAGGACACTTTCTATGGCACCTCTGTAGAAGGTGCACATGATGGGGGTTGAAGCTCCAGCCCTTTTCAGCTTGCGGAGAAAGTAGAGACGCTGGTGAGCCTTCTTGCCAGTGCTGCAGTGTTCCTGCTCCAGGACAGGTCCTTTGAGACGTGCACTCCCAGGAACTTGGTGCTGTCTACTCTCTCCACTGCGGTGCTGTTGATGGTCAGAGGGGCATGTTGGGCATCCCTCTTCCTGAAGTCCACAACAATCTCCTTTGTCTTCTCCACGTTGAGAGTGAGATTGTTGTGTCCGCACCACAAGGCCAGGCGGCTCACCTCGTTCCTGTAGTCCGTCTCATCGTTGTTGCTGATGAGACCTACCACTGTTGTGTCGTCCGCAAACTTGATGAAGTGGTTGGAGCTGTACGATGGTGTGCAGTCGTGTGTTAGCAGGGTGAATAGAAGGGGGCTCAGCACACATCCTTGTGGGGCCCCTGTGTTCAATGTGATGGTGCTAGATGTGTTACTCCCGATCCGTACTGTCTGTGGTCTCCCGGTCAGGAAGTCTAGCAGCCAGTTACACATTGAGGTGTTCAGCCCCAGACTGTCCAGTTTATGGATGAGCTGTTGGGGGATGATGGTGTTGAATGCCGAGCTGAAGTCGATGAACAGCATTCTAACATAAGAGTCCTTCGTGTCCAGATGTGTGAGAGCTGTGTGGAGGGCAGAGGAGATGGCATCGTCGGTTGAGCGATTAGGTCGGCTGTAAGGCGCTGAACCGAAACTTAAAAAACAAATGGGGCCACAGCCACACCGTACCACCGCCTGCAGTGCTGTGCAATTTAGGTTTACTTTTAGAGATTGTGTTTATAGGTTTTTAATAGGTCTAGAGAGATGAATATTTGTTTCTTTTTGTTTGTGAAACGAGAGAGAGGACGCCGTTTCGGCCGTGTTATATATGTGACCTGCAATGCAACACTGCCCCCTGCTGTCACAATCTACTACGGTGTTCAAAGCAAAGAAAATCAACAGAATGATTCAATGAGTAGCGCAATTTATAAAATTATAAACTGTTTTACCTTTTTGACAAGACTGGACCAGCTCCATACATCCGTGCGCACAAAGGAATACATTTTGTAGCGTCTACTAAAAGCTAAAAGCTACCCCGCGCTCGGTTTTTATCACGTGATGTGACGTACTGACGTTACCGCGACGTGATGACGTCCCTACGGGTACTCGAGGTGGACAAAAAAGCCTCGATAGAAGTCAAAGCACTCGATCTGTCGATAACTCAGTTACTCTGTTAGACCACTAGTTCAGAGTCAGTTATGTTCCCCTGTTGGGGGTCACCGCCGAGGTCTGTTCTAGCCTCTGGCGTTGTTGAAAAAAAAAAACACAAAAACAATATAAACAATGTTTGTGAGGCTGCGGTGCAGCTGTCACATGCCTGTCAGGCCGCAGTGCAGGCCTGCAGGCTCGGCCACCAATCACCAGCGCCCTCCTCTGGTGCGCCATGACGTAGGACGTCCGTATGACGTACGAGGAAGGACAGATGTGTGTTTGGGTGAGCAAGGACTTCATGCTTGGGCTGGACCCAATGGGGCATGGACTATATCCTGCTTCACCCTTAATCCAATAGGTGGAGCTAAAGGGCGACAGCCAATACAAAATAGAATGTTGGTTACGTACTGTAACCCCAGATTCTATGAGTATTGGCAGAGCCCTTTAGCTTTGTGGGCCCCATTGGCTCTTGAACGGCTGAATGATGAGCTGTTCGAAGCAGTTCCTTCCGTGTGGTGGAGTTAAGTACACACGGGGCGGGCCCACACTATAGGTGGGCGTGGACTAAAAGGTTATTCAGTATGACGCTGACGCGGGGGAGATATCCAATAGGTGGAGCTAAAGGGCTCCGCCAATACTCATAGAATCTGGGGTTACAGTACGTAACCAACGTTTTCTGACATTCAGAGTTAAACAAGATCTATTTCTGAAAAAGAAACCCAGTTTCAATTTCAGTTTGAAGGTTCTTTAATTGTCATTCTCATCATGTGGTACATGAGGTGGAACAAAATTATGTACTTAAGGTCCTAGTTACACCCAAAAACAGCAAAAAATATAAAGTGTAAAAAGAAACTGTATACAAGGATCTAAGATATATGGTAAACTCTAATAATGTAAAATAACATGTTGTATTAAACAGCAGCCTGATCATGAGTCTGTTGTGAGCAGATGGGTATGAATACAGCAGCTTACAGGCAAGAAATCAGCAGCATGGATAATCAGCAGCAGCACAGATAAGTCACATATCACCAATTTCTTTATCAAGTTTTCAATATGTGGTTTAAAAGAGAGATGTGTATAATAATCTACAAACTCAATAGGAACACCATTCGTAGATAAGATAAGAGGAAGGACTGCTGGGACCGACTTCCTGTTTTGAAATCAACATCCCTTTGGTTTTATCAGCATTTAGCACCCGTCTGAGATGGAACAAGTCAGGCTGAATGATGTCAAACGAGGACTGTAGAAAATGGAAAACCTTGGCAGCTGTGTTAGCTCGACAATAAACTACAGTGTCGTCAGCATAGAGATGCAAGGATGTGTTGACCTACATTATTTATATAAATTATAAAAAGAGTGGGTCCTAAAATGAATGAACTTTTGCCTCCACTTCAAAGAGTACAAAACATTTTGACAATAAAAGGTTTTAAATAAACAAATCCTGTTCTTCTCTGCAGCTTCTTGCATCACATC
>JBBPBX010097898.1:0-12776 GCA_038048925.1 Garcialebias charrua
GACCAGTCACTGTGGAGCTTTTTGGGACTGGGATGATGGTGGCAGTCTTCAGGCAGGTGGGAACTGACTCCAGTGCAAGTGAGGTGGTGAAGATGTCAGCCAGCACCTCACAGAGCTGGTCCGCACATTCCTTCAGAACTTTCCCTGGGATGTTGTCTGGACCCGTAGCTTTATGAGGGTTGATCCTTCTGAGACTACCTCTCACTTCTGCTGCGGTCACTTTGAGGTGCTCCTCGTCTGGTGATGAGGTGAGTCTGGTGCTAGTTGGTCTGTTTGGATCATCAAAACGTGCATAAAACTTATTGAGGGCATCAGGCAGGGATGGGTCCCTGGGGCATTGTTTGCTTTTGCCCTTGTAGTCTGTTAAGCATTTGATGCCCTGCCACATGCTCCGTGGATCATGTGAGGTGAACTGTCCCTCGATCCTCTGTGCATACGCGGCTTTGGCCTTCTTTATGCCATCATCCAGTTCTCTCCTGCACTTTCTCAACTCCTCAGTGTCTTTAGACTTGAATGCAGTGTCCCTGGCTGCCAGCAGGGTGCGGACATCTTTATTTAGCCAGGGTTTTTGATTGGGGTAAAATTTAACACACTTTCTTATGGATACATTTTCAGCACATGTACTGATGTAACCCAGGACAGAGGAAGCATAAAGCTCCAGGTCAATTGAATTTCCATTCGTAGCTGCCTCTTTGAAGACAGACCAGTTTGTGTTTTCAAAGCAGTCCCTCAGCATGGGGGAACTATCTTGGCGCCACGATGTTATCACTCTTTGTTCTGGCATCGAACGTCTGAGTGGGGGGAGCTGTCTAGGGACCAATAGCAGGGAGCGATGGTCGGAAGCCCCGATCGGTGGGCGTGGCTTCGCCGTGTACGCCCCCTTCACATTCGTGTAGACCTGGTCTAATGTCTTATTTCCTCGTGTTTCTGTGAAAACGTGCTGATTGAAGGTTGGAAGGATGGCACGTAAATCCACGTGATTGAAGTCCCCGGAAACAATGAAAAACCCCTCAGGATATTTACACTGCAGCGAAGTGAGTAACTCATGAATTTCTTCCTGAGCGACTTTAGCATTAGCATCGGGTGCTATGTAAACATTGCTTATTATTATCGCTGAATAGTCGCGGGGGAGGTAATGTGGCCTACATCTTATTGTTAAAAGCTCCACAGCAGCTGAGCAGATCCTGCTGATAACGGCACAGTTCGTGCACCAGTCTTTGTTAACGTAAATGCAGACACCCCCACCTCGCGTTTTCCCCGTAGTCTCGATGCTCCGGTCCGTTCTGAAAAATAGTTTATTATCCAACTCGTAAACAGAGTCAGGAGTGTCTTCATTGATCCATGTTTCCGTGAGACAAAGCACCGAACATCTCCTCATCTCCCCAGACGTTGTTACTCTCAGACGAAGCAGATCCATCTTGTTGTCGAGCGAACGCACGTTAGACAGAAATAAAGCCGGCATCGGGGGTTTACCGGTTTTAGCGTCTGCTCGTAGTCTCGTCATGATTCCTGCTCGACAGCCACGTTTTTTCCCTCGAGAGCACCTCTTTCTCTTCTTTCCTCCGCGCATCTGCTTCCAGAAAGATGATCTAAGCAGATCCAATCTTCCGAGTTCTGATTTGAGTTCGTTGCTGATTTCAGCTGTGCCTTGTGGTAAATCCGCTCCAATTCTCAACAGCTCAGTTCGGCTATAATTCACCCGCAAAAAACGCGCAGAGTCAGGTACAAAAACACTATTAAAACTACTAAAAACTGGGGATGTTCTGGAAGCCCATGAAGCTGCTACTGGTCTGAGCGCGGCCATCTTGGTGATGTGAATAACAATAAAGAACCTTGAATCCTTGAATCATTGAAAAGGGGGGCCAAAATTAAAAACTTTGTTCAGACTAAGGGCCAATTTAAAAAATGTGCCTACTTTATCTCAAGTCAGATACCTCTTGGAGTTGCATGTTCCTCAACGAGTTTGACTGATTTGTCTCAGTTGCACTTTCCACATCATATTCAAAGATTACTAAAATCATTCAAGTGATAAAAGTATTTTATGTATAGCATCTTGGGGGCCAGAGAAAATGTCAACGAGGGCCACATTTGGCCCCCGGACCTTCAGGTTGACACTTGTGCATTGTTCATCTTTAGTGAGTTGAGCAGCTCAACTCACTTTTTTACAGTTTTTTAAACAGAGTTTTAAACAGAGTTTTTTTAAACAGAGTTTTTTTAACAGAGTTTTAAGAAATCAAAGTTTTTTCCTGCCTGTATGCTGTTTTTTTTCTACCTGCTGTATAAAGAAAGTTGTTTTGTTGACTTTGCAGTTTAATTGTAATTTTTTTTTTCATTCATTCAATTCATTCAACCTTTATTTAAAATTTTTATTTTTTAATTTGTACACATGAGCTGTATAAAAATGCAAAATGTATTTTTTTTAAGACTGAATACGTTCTTTAATGTATAATTTTGCTGGTTATATGTACTGTAATGCCATAATAAATATGTTTATACTGTTTAAAACGGCCTTTTTTTACACAATGGAATGGGTTGCCAATTGGGCTTGTTTTGAAGGAGCTGACCGCTTCTTTCGGTCTGGAGATCTGGCAACCCTGGTTGAGCCTGCAGTGCGCATGCGTGCAGCCAGCCCAGCTGACAGCGGTCAGATGATGATGGCACACTCTACAAGTCGCGAAGAAATAGCCGTGATTTGCAACACCGACATCACTTCAGCGGAATCGGAGAACAACATCATAAACACGGTCGTCCTTTTTTCTTATTCTTAATAGGAAGCATGTTTCAACTTTAAAAATCCTCTTTTTTTCCTCTTGAGAAAACCCGCAGAACTACGGCCTGTTAGCTTAGTCATAGCAACAACATTTTCCGTAAGTTATTTTCAAGAGGAATTCACAACTTTATGAAAGTTTATAGACCGCTACAGTAAACTCGGCTTTTAGTTCTGCAACGTGAAACTGACGTTTGCAAAATAGGCCAAAACTGAGTTTGTTCACGGTCATTTCAAACTTCGTAAAACTTTGTATTTGCTGTTAGCATGCTAGTTAGCAAGTCAAAACGCTAATTTGTTTTCAATGAATGCACCTCATTCATTTTACTGCGTCACGTGACCTGCCTCCATTGCACTCTACAGATCATGTTTGTTCTTTACATTATGTAAATTATAGATTCAGAAGGGTTATGCAGAGGTTTATACGAATTTCGCAGTTGTGTATTTTTTTGTTGTTGACATTTCTTATTTTGTTTTCAAATTTAAAGTGACGTATATTAAATGTCCACTTTACTTCTCTACATCTGTAGATGGTGGAAAGAAGTACTGCTCTGTTGAAAAAAATGGAAATAAGCGTAGCAGAGGCAGATAAGAGGACTGGGAAAAACACTGTTAATATGCAGGAAACCTACACTGTCTACCTCATTGAAACAAGGTACATAAACCTGAATATCAGCTGATAATTTATGTAATTATTAACAGACGAGAGTGGGCAAACGCTTCCAACATTATTTGTTTTCTTCAATAAAAATTGTAGTTTTACCGTACAGTTTTGTCTTTACAATACTGTATAGGTAGTCCTCGACTTATGACGTAGATCCGTTCCTATGCGGCGGCGTAAACAGATTTTCGACATAAGTTGGCATATACGTACATACTGCACCATATACATGTACAGTACTGTATTACCAAGCACTTAGCCTATCCCAACACAGTACCCTACATAATTATCAAAAACACATACGTTTGGGAGCCATAATGAAGGGCAAAAAGAGTTAATGGCCTACCAGGATGCTGTTGACGCCGTTCTCCTTGGTCCATCCGCTGTACCTGTATTCTGTTTTCCGTTTATGACGTAAAACCGTGTTCACAGTACAGTATTCCTCCACCGCTGTACCGCGTACAGTACAATATTTTCCGCCACCGCACCTCGTACAGTACAATATTTTCCGCCGCTCCACCGCGTAAAGTACAATATTTTCCGCCGCTGCTTTACGTTTACGGCGTAAAACCGGTCCATCTGCCGTATTCCGCATTCAGTTTACAACGTAAAACCGCGTTCACAGTACAGTTTTTTGTTTTTTGAATGTCCAGAGGACCAGACTTAGAGAGTACAGTGCAGTATTCCTCCACGGCTACGTTTACGACGTAAAACCAGTCCATCCGCCGTATTCCCCATTTCGTTTACGACGTAAAACTGCGTAACTCTGCTTTTCATAGTAATTTTTTTAAATGGGAGATGCGTCGTAACCACGAAACGTCGTAACTCGAGACCGTCATAACCCGAGGACTACCTGTATAGCTTACAGCAATCACAACTTTGTTAATTTTGATTAAAGGAAAAACCTACGATGATTGAATCATTAAAGAGTTGCCATACTGAATAAATAGGCCATGTTTAGCAATGCCTTGTCATATTTGTTTTGTACATTAACAAACAGTAATAATATCACTGTCTTGTTGAAAGCTCTTTGACATATTGCTTATTTATTTAAATGTTTTCTTAATATTTTTAATTTGAAGTTCAACTGAGGGCATACAAGTTTAGCTGTTCTTGCTGTGGCTCTATCAGTTTAACAAGAGCATCATCCCAACTATCTTGTAACTTCAAAAAAAAAAAAAAACCTTTTTGGTCTTTCCCATCTGAAGGCCAGCTGAATCTGTCCCAGAAGGAAGTACGCCGGCTGCTCCTGACACTTTGTGGAGGCGCTACAGTGAGTTTGAGCTGCTCAGAACTTACCTCCTGGTGACCTATCCCTATGCCATCATCCCTCCACTGCCAGAGAAAAGGGTGAGTGACGCATCAGCCCTTCTCGAAGGGGATTTTTACATTAGCTTTTTTTTATTGTAACAATTTTATTTTATCTCTTGTAGGCTGAGTTTGTGTGGCACAAGCTTTCTGCAGACAACCTCGACCCAGATTTTGTTGAGCGACGAAGGGTTGGTCTGGAAAACTTCCTGCTACGTGTTGCATCACATCCTGTCTTATCTCATGACAAAATTTTCTTTCTCTTTCTTACAGAGGTTAGTAACTTACTGGAACAAAAATGGCGTAAAATGTCCCTTTGGAGTCTAATGGACTATATTTAATGACTTGCATGTCCATAGTTTAAATTGGACATTAAACTAACATTAAATGAGTAGAAAATCAATGCAAGATGCTTCTCTGTTTGTGTTTGCTATTTAAATTAGACTCCTCCAACATTTAGAGGGTTTTATTTATACTTTATTTTGGATCATCTGAGCTAAAGCTTCTCATCTAAAAAAAAAAAAAAACAATTATCTACAGCGCTTTGACTAAAGTTTTGTAAAAGTACAGATAATTATTAATGTTCATGTATCCTAGTGTCCACTTCTCGTCTGTTTGTTTTTTACTGGAGGATTAATCAAGGCTGCATGCACACTCATCCCAATCAGTCACAGATTTTTAGATTTCTTGGATCAGCTGCAGAGGGACCAGAGGAGCAAATGCAAATGCAAAAAAAAAAAAACGTTGATACAATTTGGATTAAGTTTATTTTCTTTCATGCATTTTCTACCAAGCTCACGTGCAAAACTTGTGAAAAACTTGTGCAAAACCATTGTTTTTCTTGTTAAATGTTCTAAACTAAAGGATTAGCTTTATAACAACAATACGATACATGTAAACTTCTGAGGGATTTAGTTTGCCCTTTTGTTTGGCCTCTTATGTAGCATATTTTTAGAATTATGATTTACACTTTTTTTTAAACTCTATGGTTTCCATCCCCGTCTGTCACGTGTTTACTAAATGTTTTTAGGAAAAGGAATGGAGAGAGGCAGTTCTGGAGACAGGTTTTCAAGATAAGGTACAGTTGTGTTTTTATTTCTTTCACTCCCGTTTTAAAAACATTGAACAAGTTCTTCTTTTCTTTGCTGTAAAATTAATATTTCAGTTTTGTTTTAGGTCAGTAAATTTACTCTTTGATTGTGCAAAGCCTATTTCTGTTCCCCACAAGGTGGACTCCAGATTAAAGTCTTTGAGTGCCATGTTACGGGTCAAGAACCCCGACAAGTACGTGTAAAAACTTTTTCTACTTTAAAAGTTCCAAGTGTACTTTTTATTTTTGACATGTAAAAACATATATTTTTGAGCAGAACTAATTCAATATGTTGACTGTAAAAACACAGTTATAAGATTAATGATGTAAAAAATATGTCTGGGACATTTGTATGTTAAATTTTTACTTGATGGTTATGAAAGAAGGGCGACACGGTGGCTCAGTTTGTAGAGCTGTTGCTTGAGAAGGGTGGATGGATGGGAGGTAATTTATCCTGTTTCAATGCAAACCCCGCAAAAAACCAAAGCAAAAATGTTTCTAAAATATTTCTTATCTGTTGCGTTCTTCAGGAGGTTCACGGCTCTGAAACACTACAGTGATGAGTTGAACACTGTCGTCTCTCAGTTACTCAGAGTGAGAGCGGTAAGTAACAGTTCAGTCTGAAGAATGGATGAAGTTACTTTACATCGTTTGTTTCTGAGGTTTGGCTTGCATGAAGAAAAATCTGTAAACTTTGGGCAGGATTAAAATAGGGGTAGAGTTACAGTAGACAACTGGTTGCTGCTGCTGGTTGATTAGATTGTTGTTATTCCAGCGAGTAGCAGACAGACTATATGGAGTTTATAAGGTCCATGCCAACTACGGCAGAGTTTTCAGGTAAGAAACTTATTTTTTGTCTTTTTTTTTATTTTTTTTATATTTTTTTTTAGAATAATCAGATTAATGTCAATATAATGCATCATGTTAAAAACGTTAGTCAAGATTACAAAAAGTATTATAATCTCTAGACTACCAATGCCTGTAGGATCAAAAACAATTATTTTGGTTGTGTGAACTGAACATAAAGAATGAAATCCCTGAATTTTGACGTCTTCAGTGAATGGAGCGCAATAGAAAAGGAAATGGGAGACGGGCTGCAGAGCGCTGGCCACCACATGGACACGTAGGTCAAACTATAAATATTTCCTCACCTTTACTCAACAGCTTTTCTTATACGTCATCTTTAGCTTGTTCTTGATTGTGCAATCTGTTTTGGCATTGGCTCATCCATGAATTGACTGAATATATGTATATCCAGGTATGCTGCGTCAATAGATGACATTCTTGAGGAAGAAGAGCATTACGCAGACCAGCTGAAAGAATACCTCTTTTACACCGACTCTGTCAGGTAAATTAGAGTAAAAGAAAGAAACTCGTAAAATACTCCTAGAATATGACCTGTCACACTAACGAAGGGGTTGACACCTGCATTTTTTTGTTTGTTTGTTGTAATGTGTGGTTGAATCTTGATGTTACAAATGCATCATATCATGTTTTTAGGAACTAATTTTAATCTTTGTTCCCCTAAAATCACTTATTAGCGCAAATATTACTTCCTTTGTACAAACCGGATTCCAAAAAAGTTGGGACACTAAACAAATTGTGAATAAAAACTGAATGCAATGATGTGGAGGTGCCAACATCTAATATTTTATTCAGAATAGAACAAATCACAGATCAAAAGTTTAAACTGAGAGAATGTATCATTTTAAGGGAAAAATATGTTGTTTCAAAATTTCATGGCGTCAACAAATCCCAAAAAAGTTGGGACAAGTCCATTTTTACCACTGTGTGGCATCCCCCCTTCTTCTTACAACACTCAACAGACGTCTGGGGACAGAGGAGACCAGTTTCTCAAGTTTAGAAATAGGAATGCTCTCCCATTCATGTCTAATACAGGCCTCTAACTCTTCAATCATCTTGGGTCTTCTTTGTCGCACCTTCCTCTTTAAAGATGGCCGCGCTCAGACAAGCCACAGCTTCATTGGCTCCCGGTTCATCCCCAGTTTTTAGTAATTTTAATAGTGTTTTTGTACCTGACTCTGTGCGTTTTTTGCGGGTGAATTATAGCCAAACTGAACTGTTAAGAATCTGAGCGGATTTACCACAGGGCACAGCTGATATCAGCAACAAACTCAAATCAGAGCTTGGAAGATTGGAGCTGTTAAGAACATCCTTCTGGAAGCAGATGCGCTCTGGTTCACGCTCCAGGGGAAAGAAAAGGAAGCGGTGCTCCCGAGGAAAGAAGCGGGGCTGCCGAGCAGGAATTATGACGAGACTGCGGGCAGACGCTAAAACCGGGAGACCCCCGATGCCGGCTCTTTTTCTGTCCAACGTCCGCTCGCTGGACAACAAAATGGATCTACTTCGTTTGAGAGTGACCACGTCGGAGGAGATGAGGAGGTGCTCTGTGCTCTGCCTCACGGAAACGTGGATCTCTGAGGATACACCGGACTCTGTTTATGAGCTGGATAATAGACTCTTTTTCAGAACGGACCGGTGCACCGAGACTACGGGGAAAACACGAGGCGGTGGTGTTTGTATTTACGTGCACAAAGATTGGTGCACGAACTGTGCTGTGATCAAAAGGCTTTGTTCAGCTGCTGTGGAGCTCATAACAGTAAGGTGCCGTCCGCACTACCTCCCCCGCGACTATTCTGTGATTCTAATCACTGCTATTTACATAGCCCCTGATGCTAATGCTAATGACGCCCAGGGAGAAATTCATGACTTACTCACCTCGCTGCAGTGTAAATATCCTGAGGGGCTCTTCATTGTTTCTGGTGACTTCAATCACGTAGATTTACAGGTCTCCCTCCCAACCTTCAATCAGCACATTTTCACAGCAACAAGAGGAAATAAAACGCTTGACCAAGTCTACACTAATGTGAAGGGGGCGTACACGGCGAAGCCACGCCCACCGCTTGGGGCTTCCGATCACTGCGCTTTGATTCTGGTCCCAAGACAGCTTCCCCCGCTGAGACGCTCCAAGCCGGAACAAAGAGAGATCAAACTGTGGCTCCAAGATAAGACAGCTTCCCCCGCTGAGACGCTCCAAGCCGGAACAAAGAGAGATCAAACTGTGGCTCCAAGATAGTACCTCCATGCTGAAAGACTGTTTTGAGAAGACAAACTGGTCTGTCTTCAGGGAGGCAGCTACGAATGGGAGTTCAGTGGATCTGGAACTTTATGCGTCCTCAGTTCTGGGTTACATCAGCACATGCTCTGAAAATGTATCCATAAAAAAATATGTTAAATCTTACCCCAACGAAAAACCCTGGTTAAATAAAGAAGTCCGCACCCTGCTAGCAGCCAGGGACACTGCATTCAAGTCCGGAGATACAGAGGAGCTGAGAAAGAGCAGGAAAGAACTGGTTGATGGCATTAAGAAGGCCAAGGCCACGTATGCACAGAGGATCGAGGGACAGTTCACCTCACAAGACCCACGGAGCATGTGGAAGGGCATCAAATGCATAACAGATTACAAAGGCAAGAACAAACAATGCCCCAGGGACCCATCTCTGCCTGATGCCCTCAATAAGTTTTATGCACGTTTTGAAGATCCAAACAGACCAGCTAGCACCAGACTCACCTCATCACCAGATGAAGAGCATCTCAGAGTGACCGCAGCAGAAGTGAGAGGCAGTCTCAGAAGGATCAACCCTCATAAAGCAACCGGACCAGACAACATCCCAGGGAAAGTTCTGAAGGAATGTGCGGACCAGCTCTGTGAGGTGCTGGCTGACATCTTCACCACCTCACTTTCACTGGAGTCAGTTCCCACCTGCCTGAAGACCGCCACCATCATCCCAGTCCCAAAGAGCTCCACAGTGACTGGTCTGAATGACTATAGACCGGTGGCCCTCACCCCGATAGTCGCTAAATGTTTTGAGAAACTGGTCATGTCCCACATCAAGACAACCGTCAACATCAACGAGGACCCTCATCAATATGCATACCGCGAGAACCGATCAACAGAGGACGCCATCTCCTCTGTGGTCCACACTGCTCTCACCCACCTGGATCAGAAGGACTCATACGTGCGCATGCTCTTTGTGGACTTCACATCTGCCTTCAACACCATGATCCCCCAAACTCTGATAGACAAACTATCCACACTTGGACTAAGCCCCTCCATTTGTAACTGGGTACTAGACTTCTTAACAAACAGACCACAGTCCGTGAAGATCCACAACTTCTCCTCCTCCACCATAACCCTCAGCACTGGCTCTCCCCAAGGATGTGTGCTGAGCCCTCTTCTGTTCACTCTGCTCACATATGATTGTACAGCCACACATCCAGGCTGTCATATTGTTAAGTTTGCAGATGATACAGCGGTGGTGGGATGCATCACAAACAATGATGAGTCCAGCTACAGACAGGAGGTGGAACACCTGGAGAGCTGGTGCAAAGAGAATAATCTTCACATGAATGTGAAGAAGACAAAGGAGATGATTGTGGACTTCAGAAGGAACAAACACACCCATGCCCCACTGAACATAGGTGGATCTGCGGTGGAGGTGGTCTCCAGCTACAAATACTTGGGTGTACACTTGAATGATAACCTCAGCTGGAGCAACAACACCACCAGCCTGATCAAGAAAGGTCATCAGAGACTCTACTTCCTCAGACGGCTGAGACGAGCTGGTCTGAGCAGCCCAGTTCTCACCTCCTTCTACAGGTGTGCAGTGGAGAGCATCCTGTGCTCCAGCATCAATGTGTGGCATGGAGGCTGCACAGTTGCAGAGAGGAAAGCTCTACAGAGAGTGGTGAAGGCTGCACAGAAGTCTGTTGGAGTCAGTCTCCCCACCATCACAGACATTTACACCTCCAGATGCAGGAAAAGAGCCACCTGCATCATGAAAGACCTCACTCACCCAGCACACTCACTCTTTGCCCCACTCCCCTCAGGACGGAGGTTGAGGAGCATCAAATGTAGAACCACTAGACTGAGGAACAGCTTCTACCCTGAGGCTGTTAGACTCATGAATAAATAAATAATAAGAATAAACACTGCAAAATATCACATCATGCTGATGCTGATCTGTTTTCTTGTTGCTGTGTTCATCTGTGACCATCTGCTCATACAGACTCATGTTCGTGCTGCTGTTTATAATGATGTTTTTCCACTACATTAGGGCTTAGTGTATTACTAGTTGATGTTTTTCTTAGTTAATTCTAGATGTTATTACTGTTTTTCTCTTACATTTTGGAACAATTTGCCCCCAACGTTTGACAGGCCACTTCCCTTCCTGTTTTTAATTCACTTTTATAAACATGTTTTCACTGACTTTTAACCCAGTGTTATTTGATTTGTGTTGTCCTTTGATGCTTTAAAATAAATGTTTTTTTTTCTTTAAATTACTGCCATTGTTTTTTGTTAAGCACTTTGGTAACAACAGCTGTTTTTAAATGTGCTTTATAAATAAATTTGACTTGACTTTTCCTCCCCTGCAGGTTTACTCACCTGAATGAGGGCGAACAATGAAGCTCAAGATTACTAACTCTTATCCTAATCGTCCTTCTGCTCCATTTTATGCTTATGTTCATTGGGTGTTTGGTGTTTTAGGGGTGGTTGGTGTTTCAGTGTTGGTGTAAATTTTCATACTTTTATACTATTATGAAAAAACTCAGGACAGTGGTACACTTTTACTATTTTATGCTTATGTTTATTAAATGTTTTAGTGTTTAGTGTTTAGATGGTTACTGTTGCACCGAGGGACTGAGAGAAACGCCATTTTGGTCCTGTATGTCCTGTACATATTGCAGTTCTGACAATAAAGTTGACTTTGACTTTGACTTTTTTCAATTGACGAAGAGACAGAATAAAACAAGAGCCAGTTTCATGGCAGCTAAATCACGTTAGCACCAGCACAAAGCAAGAACAGACCAAGCCCTTCACTGCAGATTTTTCCAATTCCCTTTGTAGCTCCACACGCTCAGGAAAGAATCTGCATAGGATGACTGTACCACTTTTTGTGGCATTTCAACAGCCCAGTTTCATGAAACAATAACTATGGTAGAGTGACCAAAACACAAGCATGGCCGCCATGATTAATTGAACAATTTGCTTCTTTTCAGTCTTTAAAATCCTTCAAAAGACTTAACATTTATAATATATTGATTAATTTATAATATATTGATTAATTTACAACTACAACACAGTACGAGCAAACTACCGTAACTGTTCCAGCCTCGTGAAAGTGTGTTTTTGTGACTCGAGAAACACAAAATGTGTCGGCTCTGAGATTATCTCTCTGTTGACGGTAAAGTAAAATAATACTTTCCATAAAAAGCTTTTTTATCTCCTCTGAAAAGTTACCCAGAGTCGCTGCCAATCAGAGTTAACTTGGTTTTTAATAATAGATTTCATTTCAGATTTACCAAATGCGATTTCCATGATTCCAACTTGTTTTAAAGATAATTTAGCAAGGTGATCTGCTACATCATTATATTCTATATTCCTATGAGCAGGTATCCACATGAGCGTAACCTGTACCTTAGCTTGTGTAAGTCTAAATATAACTTCATATATTTCATATACGAATTCCTGATGACTGTTGGATGAGAAATTCAAAATAGACATTAACGATGATAATGAATCTGAACATATAAGTTCAGTACTCTATCGTTCATATTTTGTTCTACCCATTGTAACGCCATTAGAATTGCTAACATTTCCACTGTATACACAGCTAAGTGATCAGACGTTCTTTGCTTCATAATTATATTTAGCTCAGGAATAACATAAGCAAATCCTGTTTTACCTGATTCTGAATCCTTTGAACCATCTGTATATATAGTAAGAAAAGATGTATATGCATTGTTAAGTTTATCTTGTACAAAATCTACACAATTCATATCTTTATTAAACTGTATTTTTTCATAGACCTCTAAATCTACAGTCACATTTGGAAATAACCAAAAAGGTGTAACTGAATATCACGGCA
>JBBPBX010097899.1:0-12776 GCA_038048925.1 Garcialebias charrua
CTCAAGGATGTTTTGACGTGAACAGAGAACATTTGATTTAAAGTGAGCTGGGAAGTTTCATGTCAGAGTAATTTGTTTCATATGATAAATTTGAATCTCTCTATCAGCTGCCTTCATACATTTCCTCCTACATGTCTCTGTGTGTGACTTTTTTTAGTTAAAGTTGTTATAAATAAATCTGTACGCCTCTCTTATGATTGTCTATTGTTGTCGCTGTTGTCATTCTTTGTTGAAAACAGGTCTCTCTTGTAAATGAGTCCTTGAGGCTCAATGGGATTAACCTGTCTAAATAAAGGTTGAATGAATTGCAAGTACAGTAATTAGAATTAGAAGTTATACTGTTCAAAATA
The DNA here is from genome assembly GCA_038048925.1 of Garcialebias charrua. NCBI lineage: Eukaryota > Metazoa > Chordata > Actinopteri > Cyprinodontiformes > Rivulidae > Garcialebias > Garcialebias charrua. Next base: position 351 of record JBBPBX010097899.1, read on the forward strand.
TTTCTGTGATAATTCAATCATGTTTCCAATCATTTTACAACAAGCTTATTATCAAATTTCATACTTGATGATGTAAAAGCTTTTGTTTCATTTTGCTGTATTTCTTGATTTTATTTTACTTTTGATTACAATAAAGGAAATGATTGTGGAATAGTTTGCATCCTCGTAATAATTTGAGTGGAATGCACTGATTTATTATAAACATAACAAAACATCTTCATTTTAATTTGAGACCTAGTTTTGTGAATCTTGCATACATTTACATCAAATTGCTGTTGCCTTGCTACAAATCCAAATTCTTAGTTTACATGTGTTCAAATGTTCCATAAATCAACCAGAAATGGACCTTTAGATGACAGTTGAACAAACATTTAGTGATCACCATCATTAGTGTTTTTACATCAAGAATCAATTTAGATTCAATTCTGTAAGACCGATGACATTTCATTGTTTCACTTTGTAGTTAAAGACCGTGTAAAGTGAATTTCAATATTTTCTTAAATAAACATTATAAATGCCATAATTGTAATGTTGTAAATGAGTAAAAAGTCTCAAAATTGTAGCTCAATTAATTTTGGAGTTATAGATGAAACTGTGTATAAAGATATGTCTGTTTCAGGATTTTTTAGGCGTGTTTTAAACGTGACCGCGTTTCGTCACGCGGTCTTCATTAGTATAGCCCCACCCCCTGCTGCTCCAGCCGTATAAATTGTTCTTCGCATGGGTGGAGCCATTCACTCGCGAATCGCAGATAGCATCAGATAGCAATAGCATAGATATTTTGTTCATTGTTAGCTAGCTAATCAATTATGCCTCGTTCCTGCATCTTCCCTGGTGGAAGATGGAGGACTGCAGCCGCTCCATTGTGACATTGAGACGCAGGAGGGAGTCAAACAAACCCAGGCGTGCTGCTGGAGCGACCACTGCACCTCTGCGCGCCGCCCCCCCGCGTGTGTGTGTGTGTGTGTGAGAGAGCGATCCGCGTGGAGCTGAAATCCTGCCACGCGCGCCGTGAAACGCCGTGACTCCGCTGACACAGATGAGATAACTTAGTTATCAACGTGATTACTCTTTATTTTAATCACCAACACCCCGCATGCGATGTGACCGGGTCGGACCGGGTGCAGCGAGTCCGCTGCTCATCTTCTAAAATAGCGCTTATTATAACAGCGGAGTTATGTGTCCTCAACTTTAAAAACAAAACCAGAGTTGTTAGTGCACTAAAAACAGCGTAAAGGGCGAGGCATAGCTCCGCGCTAGCACGAGCGCGATGCCACGCGGTGCCACGCTTGAGCGAGCGCCGCGGCACAAGCCTTTGAACGTTCGCGCGAACATGCCAAGCTCAAATTTTATGACCGCTCACGCGTGCGCGGTGTCTCTCAATAAACTGCCCTGGTGGCGGACTGTTTTGTGTGACACACAAATGAATTAAATTCCTCTTCTTCATCGCTGATCTGGACTTTTCTTTAGTTTTTTTGCCTAAAGTCAAGTGATCGCTTGAAGCGGTCACCATTCATTCCTCCTCCGATGAGGAGGAATGAATGAACTTGTTCTCAGACCCGACCTGTCACTCAAATCAGTAGGCTGTCAGCAAATGACCAATCAGCGACCTCAATTTGTCCCGTAGCTAAACGCTCCGCCCTGCTTCGGCTCAAACGACATCAAGTATTTGGAGCGAAAACGTTGGAGCTTCACGCTGTGCTCTGCTGTGTACCCCCCACGCGCAGCGCGCGCGCGTGGCGCGGGGCTCGGTCCAGCGCGGAGCTCTGCCTCGCCCTTAACTCTTGGAAAAATGAGCTGCTGTTACAGCCAGATTAGATAAAAACAGAGCTGGTGGATCTCTGCAGCACCTGTCTGCCTCTCCACACACAGCTGCTCAGCTCAGGGGACAGGACACGGCGTAGTACTGCGCTGAAACCATGCCCACGCGCTGACACGCCCCCAGTGTTTCAGAGCAAGCCACAATCAGGTTTTTTCATGATTTTTGAGACTTAATTTTATAAGGTAAACAATGTTTTTAATCAGTCAGATTTATATGGGTGATTAATAACACATATTTATGCCGTGTGACAAACTCAAAACACAAATTTAATTTTACTTTACACGGTCTTTAAACATTTTTGGGTCCCAAAATGTAATTAAACACTTATGGGTCACCAACATGTAGGATGTTAGGTTCTGGTCAGTTTACTGACTTTACCATATTCCAGGTGCAAGTTGGCACAGATTTTATCTGACCCAAATTCAAACGAGTTCACTCTTTTTTTGGATTAAACCGATTAACTGTGACTAGACAAAATGTAATTTAATTTCACGAGAAACGTCAACTTATGTCGATCCACCAAGAGATGAACCTTTTAAAAGTACATCAAACATTTGTATCGAGATTAGCTCTGATTTAATAACTACTGTAGACAAAATTCAAATTGAAACAGACAGACAAGTTAAGGTTTAACTTTTCTGTTGGCACATATACTTGAGAGTTACTGGCTTAGGAAAATTAAGTTTAAGGAGGAAGAAATAGAATGAAAGATGAAGTTTAACAGAAGTTAATTATTTTGAATTAGACAGGGTGACACTTTTTCCAAACGAGTCCGGCTGGACTTCTCGCATGCTCAGCAAACAAGCAACGACTCTTTACCTGGTGACGACACGTCTCTTGGAGATAAGAGTTGAGAAGCAGTGTGGACACTTAACGGATTGTGGTCCGGTAGATGTCCAGTTGACTTCAGCGTGTGTTTACTGATTCAACGATACGTGAAGAGCGCCTTTCCTCGGCAGAAACAAGACCACGTCCTGATTGGTTTTCAAAATAAAACTTTCAGAAAACAAATTCTTTCAGAAAAGCAATGAGTGAGTTACAACAAAGCTCTGCGATAACTCTGGTTGAGAAACGTAGGTCTAATTGGCAAATGACCACAACGTTCAACCAGTTCAGAGAAGAACCAAGTTCAGTCTTCCCTTTGCACTGAAGCCAAAACGGGAAGTAAGAGTTTTATGTGTAGGGCAGGATCAGCCCAATTCATCCCGCTTATTGGCTGTTTTAAGAAAGTAAAGGAGGGATTTTTCAGCTCCCAGAGTCGGAAGATCTCTGAAGGACAGCAGGAAAACTGTTTAGAGAAGCGGCCAGATGGACTAGCCAGTAAAGTGAAATATTATGTCTAGCTCGATAGACAAAGCAGAGAAGTTTCACTTAAGAAGTTACCCTGAACTGTACCTTAGATTTAAAGCACACTTGTACTGAAGAATAAACCCAGCACAGGAGTGTCAACTCATGCAAATAACAGATCATCATTAAATGACAAAAATATACTGTTGATCAATTCTGAATTAACACAAATTAAAAGGAAATCGATTTCTGAGTGATTTGTGTCTCTTAATTCAAAGTAAACTGGAATAAAACAGTAATTTTGTCCTTCATTGTAGGTTTTTCAGAGAAAAGGAGATTCACTTGAGAGCTGCAGTGAAAAAGTGAATTCAGATGTTTTAACCAAAAAGTCAGAAATCAGGTGTTCCACTACAGTCCCCCTTTTTGGAAATCATCGCCTGTCCACGGGGATGATGTCCAACACGAAAGGATACCGCCAAATGCTCTGACCTGGATGTGATCCACAAGTGGAAAAAGAAAAATCAAAAATTATAATCCCATAATGTTTTTGGAAACTCCATACTGTTTGTAGGTAATCCCATTGCAGTAAGCTTTTAATCCATCGGAAAACATAGTCTGTTAACCCTTGGAAAACAAAGTCTTGTAATCCATAGCGGTAATTTCAAAGCGGTAATTCCATAACGATTAGGGTTATTGATTTCATCAGCAACAATGGTTTTTAATCAGCATGTAGAGGGGATCCTTCGATTGACGCAGAGGAGACGGCCCTTGGATGAAGGTTGAAGACCAACGTTGGAGTAGCAGGTCCTCACATCAAAGGTTGCAGGCAAAACTTAAACGAGCATAGTTAGAGTCAGTGCAGATTACTAGCGTCTTGATGGATTGTTCTACAACCATCTGGAGAGCTATTAGGATACCAGCTATCTCAGCGTACTGAGAAGTCTGAGAGCCTAAGCAGTAGCTGAAAGTGATCTGTTCACGGCCTTGGAGAAGGACCCCTCCAACACCTACCTTGCAGATGTTGTCCTTGCGGAATGCAGATCCATCCACATACAATGATGTCATACCTTTACAGATATTGTGTTATGTAAGGCTGATTGGTAACTCTAAATTGACCCTGGGTGTGAGTGAGACAGGTCCCTCTTGTAAATGAGTCCCCGTGGCTCAATGAGGCTAGCCTGTATAAATAAAGGTTGAATGAATGAATATTATCATCAAAGAAGTGGTGATTTGGATCCTCCGTCACTAAGGGTCTTTCTTCAGCTGATGGCTGGGTGGCTGGCACATCTTGTGTACATTTCTGGCAGATTGCCAAGTCAGTACCCAAATGTGACTTCTTATTTTGACCATAGCGGATGTCCAGGTCAAAACTCTGAAGCGCCATGAGCCACGTTGCAACACGTGAGTTTGTTACCACACCATCTCTTATGCTTTGGCTATTTAGGAAAGTCACCGGCTGGTGTTGTGTTTCTACAATGATTTTCTGTCCACCAATGTAGCTGGGGAAATGTTTTACCGCCCACACTGTGGTCAGTAGAGCTTTCTCACAGTATGAGAATCTCAACTCGGGGCCTGCCATTGTCTTGCTGGCGTAGGCCACTACACGTTTGTCTCTGTCGTGTATTTGGTACAGACCTGCACTTAAGCAATGAGCCGAAAAGCCCACTTCCAAGTAAAACTCCTTGTTGTAGTCTGGGTAGACTAAACATGGGGCTGACTTGATCCTGTTTATAAGAGCGTCCATTGCCTGCTGTTGATTGTTAGTCCAGACAAATGGAACGTCTTTCTTTAGGAGTACAGTCAGTGGTTTAGCCAGGTCTGCATAGTTCTCTATGAATTGGTTCAATTAGTTACACACGCCAAGAAAACTTTGTAGTTCTTTGAGATTGGTGGGGACTTTGAGATTGTCAAGGCCTTGGGTGCGAGTCAACTGTGGTTGCACTCCGTCAGGACCTACAAGTAGGCCGACGTACAGTAGTCCACTTTGGATCTGCACCACTGGCATTTTGACAGTGAAATCTTCGCAGCAGCAGTTGTCAGTTGACTGAACGTGATCAATCTCAGCCAAATGTGATTCCAGTGTTGGCTACCTCAAAAGGACATCGTCCACGTAAATCAGTGTCCCACGCTTGTGGGCGTCTGGACATGCTTTGTTCAAAAAGATGTTGAACTCTGCAGGTGAGTTAGCGTAGCCAAATGGACACCTGTTAAAGGTGTATTGACGGTCACCAAAAGTGAAAGCTAGTTTGTATTGGTCCTCGTCGCGCACAGGGATGGTCCAAAAACCAGAGGCGACGTCGAGGGTTGAAAAGTACTTACCATTGGTGACCTTGGGCAGTTCCTGTTGGAGCTGGGTCATAGGCCACCTGGATAAGGGAACTTGTTTGTTTAACTTTCTGTAGTCAATTGTGAGTCTCCACTTACCATTTTGTTTTAACACCGGCCATAAAGGCGCAGAGTAAGTGCTGTTGCAGTATCTGATGATACCTTTTTCTAACAGGTCATCAATGATTTCTCTGATAGGATCATGTGCTGCCAGAGGAATCTTGTATTGTCTGACAAACGCAGGTGGAGCATCAGGTGGGGTTGGGATGCTCACTTTGTGGAGCGTGGTCCACCCACAATCCATTGAGTCAGTCAAGAATGATTTCTCGTATCTTAAAAGAACTTTGCGAAGCTTGTCCCTTTCTTCATTAGTTTTCTGGGCGTCGGCTTGAGTGACCACCTGTTCAATCTGTGAAGCAACCGAGGTGGGTCCTTGTTCATTGGGGAGCTCCATTGAGACATTTTCAGTGTCGTAAAACCTGTCTACAGGTAGGGCACTATAAGTTTGAAGGCCTAGGCTTTCTCCTTGGTTGAAACCGAACCGATTGACTGGGTCATGGCCGGACTCACTTGGGGAGAAAAGGGTTATGGCCTGGGTTGGCTTCGTGAACAAGACTCGTCTTGTATGTTGACTTGGGAACAAGTTTCCCGGGAGGCCTCACCAGAAATGGAATGCTTAGTTCAAAATCATGAAAATCAGTAGAGATCAACCATCCTAGCTACGTGTTTCTTGGGATCAGTACCTCTTCTGCGCCTGTGTTGCATACAGCAACAGATGTGGTTCTGCAGTCGAGGTCCACTTGGCATGTGGCCTCCATGGACAGTCCTAAGTTGAGAAACGTAGGAGATGGTTGAAAGTAAGCCTGCTGTCGGCTAATAACCTGACCTTTCACGATGTGAATTGTCACCAATCGGTTCATTGCCTGAGGTGGTACCATGGTGTCATGGCTGCTAGCAACCTGGCAGACCTCTGGTATGGTCTGTCCAACCTTAAGGTTTTCCGTGGTCAGTACAGGAGAAGCTGTTTTGGCTGTGTCCAGTGACCACAGTACCCCCTTGTTGATGTCCACAGAGACACCCAGCCTATATAGGTTGCATGTGGTAAGTTGGCGACCACGAGGAACGGGTGGAGTAATTATCTTATGTTCCAGTTCAGTGTTAGGTAAACGACTACTCTCGCGGTCATTACCTTCTCAATGTTGGGCTCTAAAGGAAAGTGAAAAGACTTTCTGATCCGTATTAGACCCTCATGCTTATGAAACAAGGTTTCATAGAAAGCTCGGCTGATTGCTGACCTCTCTGACCATGGGGACAACACAGCATCATTGGTGTGGGATCCTTGGATCTTCACACCTTTCACTACCTGTGGTAGGTAGTGTCCAGTGAGTGCTGAAAGTTTCAGCTCGCAGAGGAGGCTCACTTGGTGGGTCTCCATTGCCTCACCTGTTTCTTGAGGTTCACTTACCGGGATTGTGCTCTCGCTTGGGGGTTCCCTTATGCCTTCCGCTGTACCTGCTGTTACACAGTCAGTATCACCCAGTGGAGGCATATCAATTGGCAGTGGATTGCTCACTGTAGCCCACAACGTCCGATCACCATAATTTATAATCACCTCAAAGCGATTGATAAAATCCTGGTCGACTAAAAATGGGATGGAGTCAACCGTAGACACATGTACTGAATGGTAAATTGTTGTCTTGCCAATCTGCATGTGAACCATGGCAATAGCGTTCAGGGTTGTTCCCATCTTTGAGAGTCCCCGCAATTCAATAGCACATTCTGTGAGGGGTATTTCCCTGTCAACACTGTTAGCGGCTGTCCTCAGTTCCTCGAACAGTTTGGGTGACATAATGGATATGTTGGCACCACCGTCCAGAAGAGCTTCTTGTGTGAGGACCCCTTCTAGCGTGATTGACAGGTAAGCCTTCTTAGCGGGCCCCTTTCTGACAAAGTTGCACAGGAACCTTTTAGGGTTTGTAGGCCCTTTCCGACGTTTTTTTACGTCTACCACTGTCAGTGTCACCGTGACCTACCTGAAACGTCAGTGCAGTCAGACATGTGTCTGAGAGACCGGCTTGTGATGAGTCATCGTCTTTGGTCAGCGTGGCTTCCCCCTTTGTTTCCAACAAGGGGCTCTCTGGCTCTGTAACAATGATGTCAGGGTCACAGTCAACGCCATGTTGACTGTCATTTGCTGGACTATCAATGGTTTGACTGTCTGCGCTCTGATTGTCAGCATTTTGTTGATCAGCATCTTGTTGACTGTCAGCCATTGAGGTATTGCTGTCATCTGCGTGCTCTGAGTTACTATCAACGACAATACCATACAACGCACCAGGTTTGTTATCTTTGTTAGCAGTTTGCAAATTTCCTAACAACCAACGGATGACCTCGGTCTCCTCTGGACTCAGAGGTTTAGGACCATTTTTCAGGGGCCTGCGTGGCCGTTTGCCTATCTCGGACACATTGTTTCGAGGTGCCTCCGTCCGAGGTGCCTCTGTCTGAGGTGCAGGAGGAGCAGTACCCTTGTTTGAGGGTTCTCTCTGGGACCCCTTGTTGCGTGAGTCAACTTGTTGACTATACTTCCTAAACGTAGGACGCGCACCCCCCTTTTGATAACGGTGCTCACTCTCCTGGCTCGACCTGAACCACCTTGGCTCACCAGTAGGGCGAACATCACCGTTTCGAGGTGCTCGTTGGGCGTCTTGCTTCGACTCGCTAACGTCAGAAGAAGGAGCTGACGCTCGCGTTCCTTCTAGTTCTCGCGCTCGAAATTTGCCCATTTCGCCTGGAAACGCCTTTAAGGAAATCTTGCATTTGCTGTATGCCTCAAAAACACGTATGGCACACTCTTTAATTTCCTTAATGGTTTTATGTGCGTAGTCGGCCACAATGTCAACCGACGTACCTATCTCAGGATGTAAGTTTACAACAAAGAGAAATTTAAAATGTCTCTTCTCTTCCATCCCAGGCTCGTTCCGGTTACCAAAGTAAGCCTGAAAGAACCTTTTATAGTAAACCTATGTTCGTTTTTTTTTTTAATTTTATTTTAAGTTTTCAAAATTAAGAACATACATATATACAGACACACAAACAGAACCCAGATGCACAAACCAAAATATGAAACATTACAATTAACACATGGTGTACACACGCACTACACATATTCATGAGCATATACATAAACACATTAAAGGGCGGCTGGTGGGAGAGACCATGAAAAAGATTAGTCAGTTTAGTCTGGTCGTCAAAAACTGATCCAGGAAGGGATTCCAGTAGCGCAGGAAAGTGTCTGTCGCACCTATCCGAAGTCTTTCCAACTGTATCACTGACATCATGTCCGTAATCCACTGATGGAATGACGGAGGAACTGAAGATTTCCAGTTTATTAAGATTAGTCTCTTAGCAACAATGAGTCCCAGTTCCAGTGGTTGTCGCATTACAGCGGGTATGGTCCCCGGCACCCGGGGGCATCCGAAGATTATAAGTCCTGGTTCAGGTTGCAAAAGAACACTATATGCCTTAGAGTACCAATCAAATATTTTTGACCATAAACCGGTTAAGGACGGACAGGACCAAAAGGCATGAGACAATGTGCCCTCAGATATGTTACACCTGTCACATATTGGGGAAACAGAGGGGTATATCTTGTGTAACCTGACCTTTGAGTAGTGTAATCGATATGTGATTTTAAACTGAATTAGCTGATGTCTGCTGTTTATCGAACAAGAACTGATTTTTGAAAGGCATCTATTCCACCATGATTCAGGGATTGTTATCCCTAGCTCTTTTCCCCAGGCCTCCCTTATTTTTGTGGTACATGCCACGTTGCAGTCCCCAAATAGATGCATTATTTTTGTAATAAGATGTAGTGAATCAGGAGGGCTCGTAATGATCTCAAATATGCCATGCTCAAGCGCAAGAATGTCATAGTTTTGGATAGATGACTTTATATAATGCCTGGCCTGCAAATAACGGAAGAAGTGTGAGTGGGGCAAATTATATTTTTCTTTTAGTAAACTGAATGATGCAAATTTGTTATCAATATACATGTCCTTAATTAACACCAGCCCCTTTTCCTTCCAGTCATGATAAACTTTATCGTGCCAGGGAGGCAGAAAACTATGATTAAAACATAATGGCGTCTGTACGGACGTCTTTGGTAGTGCAAGGAAACTCCTGATCTGGTTTAGAATTCTTATTTCGTGTTTTAACACAAAGCTCAAGTTTCGGTAGGCTTCAGACTTTTCAAGGTAGGCAAACAATAGAGCTGGCAAGGACGAGTTATTTACCAGTTTAGATTCCATCTTGACCCACAGCGGAGCAGTAGTTGCCGGGTTGTCAGCGAGCTCATACTGCCAGAACATTAGTGCTCTGATGTTGGCAGCCCAATAGTAATGTTTAAATACAGGTAGTCCCAGCCCTCCCTTCCCCCTTAGCCCTTGCAGGTGCACTCTAGAAATTCTAGCATTTTTCCCATTCCATATATAGGAATGAATGATTGAGTCTAGTTCTTTAAAGAAGGCTGCTGTAAGATAGATAGGAAGGTTTTGACATAAGTATAGGAACCTAGGTAGGGAAATCATTTTAAGTGAGTTGATGCGTCCAATCATTGACAGAGGCAAAGTTTTCCAGTATTCGATGTTTAGTTTTAATCCGGATATAAACTTTGTAAAATTTAGTTTAAATATATGTTTTGGGTCTTTGGGCACAATGACGCCTAGATAGGTAAGATGGTTTTCAACTACTTTGAATGGGACATTTTGTAAAAATCCTAATGGGTATGTGTTGGAAAGAGGCATTAACTCGCTCTTTGACCAGTTGATTGAGTATCCAGAGATCTTACTAAAAGATGTAATCAGGTCGAGGAGGAATGGGACCGATTTCACCGTGTCATGTAAATATAATATCACATCGTCGGCGTACAGACTGATTGTTGTTTCAACGCCGGCGACATGAAGGCCTTCAATATGCGGATGTGCCCTAATTGCCACAGCAAGTGGCTCCAAAGCAATAGCGAAAAGCGCTGGTGACAGTGGGCAGCCCTGCTGAACTGAGCGCTGCAAGTGAAATGGGGCTGATCGATTACTGTTTGTCAGGATGGAGCACATAGGTTCTAGATAAATCAGTTTTACCCATGAGATGAAGGTCTCGCCAAAACCAAATCTGCGCAGTGATTCGAACATATATGGCCATTCAACTTGGTCAAAGGCTTTATGTGCATCAAGGGCCAGAATAGAAGCTTTAGTATTTTTGTGGTCAAGATATATAGTATTAAGTAATCGTCTTACATTGAAAAAAGACATTCTGCCGGGGATGAACCCAGTCTGATCAGGATGGATGATAGATGCTAAACATTTATTCAGTCTAGTGGCCAAGATTTTAGTGATTATCTTGCGGTCAACGTTTTGCAGTGCAATTGGTCGAAAGCTGGCAGGATCAGTTTTATCCCTCTCCTTTTTAAGAAAAAGGGAAATGTTAGCCTCATATAGAGTTTTTGGCAGTTTTCCATCCTTCTTTGATGCAGACATCATTCTAAACAAGAGTGGTGCAAGAATGTCACAGAATTTCTTATAAAAATCCGACCCAAAACCGTCAGGCCCGGCAGCTTTGCCAGATGGAAGTGATTTTATAGCATCTATAACCTCCCGAAGCGTCAGGTCGGACTCAAGGTAGTCTCTGTCAGATTTATTTAGTTTAGGCAAAAGGAGTGAATCAAAAAAATTATTAAAATCTGATTGTGTTGCATTATTATCGGACGAGTACAGCGTGGCGAAAAACTCTCTGAATCTGCTGTTAATGTCAGCAGGGTTGGTTAAGAGCGTGCCGGTTTTTGACTTAATATTATGGATAGATCTTGTGGCTTGGGCACATTTAAGCTGCAGCGCTAGTAGTTTACCAGGCTTATCTCCAAGCTCGAAATTTTTTTGTCGTAGTTTGCAAAGCAGATTGCTAATCTGGCTGCTCATAATTCCATTATATTCATATCTCAGTTTAAGTATTTCTTTATAGTCATCTGGTGATACAGAGATTTGATATTTCCTTTCTAAGTTGGAAAGGGCACAGGTGATTTCAGACAGACGTTTCTCTCTTTCTTTTTTAAGAGCTGAGGTATATGAGATTATTTCACCACGCATAACTGTCTTTAATGCTTCCCATAGAATGGAATCTGATACTTCACCGTTATCGTTTATGTCTATAAAATCTTTTAGTTTAGAGGTTATGTTTTTAATAAAGTTATCATCATTGAGAAGGTTTGCGTTAAATTGCCAGGAATAAGCCTGCCTAGGAAGGGAGAGATCTAAAGACATAGCCAGAGGGGAATGATCAGAGATGAGAATGTTATGATATTTAGAGTCAGCGATTTGAGAAGTGAGATTGTTACTTATTAGAAAGTAATCAATCCTGGTATAAGATTTGTGAACATGAGAGTAAAATGAATAATCTCTACTCGTAGGGTGCTGAGCCCTCCAAATATCAACCATATTCCTAGTTTTGATAAGATTATTTAAAAGTTTGGTGGATGCGAGTTCTATTGCTGGTCGTTTAGAGGATCTGTCGAGAAAGGGGTCAAGGTAACAATTCAAGTCCCCCGCTATTATAACATTTGCACAGCTGTCATCTGGAATCAGGTCAAAAATTTTCCTAAAAAACCTGGGATCGTCTGAGTTTGGACCGTATATATTAAGGAGAGTTAGTGGTTTTGAGTTTATGGTGCCTGTCACCATCAAATACCTGCCCATTGGGTCGTTAATTACAGACGTTGCCTGAAATGGGATATTCTTTCTGAATAATATGGCCACACCACGAGCTCGTGAAGTGAATGGTGATTGGTATATTTGTGACACCCAGCTGCACTTAAGTCTGTGTTGTGCATCTTTTTTAATATGGGTCTCCTGCAGGAAAATAATATCTGCAGCCAAGGATTTAAGATGTTTAAAAACCTTCCCCCTCTTTATTGCAGTGCCAAGACCTTTTACATTCCATGTCAC
>JBBPBX010097900.1:0-12776 GCA_038048925.1 Garcialebias charrua
TAGCCCACCGGAGCTAGCGTCAGCAAACCAAACTACCATGGAGCAGATTTTGGCCGAGTTAAAATCTGTGTCTTCCCGGGTAAATGGAATGGATGAAAATGTTGGCGCCCGTCTCGATGGCATTGATGGCACTCTGAGTGGGATAAAGGTATCCATTACCTCTGTGGAGGACTCCCTCTCGTCTCTGGCCAGTCAAGCGTCACAGCTGGAGAAGCGCGTAAAGGAGGCTGAGGAAAGGATTTCTGCTACGGAGGACCACAGCTCTCGTTTAGCCTCCATGGAAAAGATGGTGGAGCGTCTCTTGCTGAAAGTCGATGATTTGGAGAACCGCAGTCGCCGCAAGAACTTGAAGATCATCAACCTCCCGGAGGGGATGGAGGGCTCTGTCCCCTTGGTGGATTTTCTCCAGTCAACTCTCCCAGCTCTGGTTGGCCTTCCTCCCGACTTCCTTTCACTGGAGATCGAGCGGGCCCACCGGGCTCTGGCCTCCACCCCTGTCCCGGGCAAGCCTCCGAGGAGCGTGCTGGTTCGGTTCGTAAAATGTTCACAGCGGGAGGCTGTTCTTAGAGCTGCTTTGAAGAAACGAGATATCCAACATGGCGGCTCCCAGCTGCGCTTCTACCCCGATTTGTCCTCCGAGGTCCTGCGTAAACGACGTGAGTTTGACACTGTGAGGAGAGCGCTGGCTCAGCTTAATAAGTGCCGTGGATTCGCTTATCCAGCTCGCTTCCGGTGTCTGCATGAGGGTCGTATTCATCTTTTTGATACTCCGGAGTCGGCTACTTTGTTTCTGGACTCGATTAAGTAAGGTAACTTTTCGCTCTCCATTGCTTTTCCTGTTCTTGATGACGTTGTAGAGAGTCGGACAGCTTGCTCAGTCCTCTCTGACTGTTTCATCTCTTTCACATTAAGTTCTGGACTATGAAAACATGTTTAAACAAAGAATCATTTCATTTCACACATTCTAGGGTGTGTTGAACTATATTATAGCATTTAAATGCTCTCTCTTTTTTCTTTTATAGAGACTGGAAATGAAAAAATAATTTCATTTTATTTTATACATCTTAGGGTGTGTTGAACTACATTATAGCATTTAAACACTCTCTCTTTTTTCTATTATAGAGACTGGAAACGGGAAAAAAAAATCATTTTATTTTATACATCTTAGGGTGTGTTGAACTATATTATAGCATTTAAATGCTCTCTTTTCTATTATTGAGACCGGAAGCAAATATAAATAAGGCAACGCATGCTAACTCTATTGGACTTTTATTTGCTTATACATGCATCATTATTATTTCACTTTATTAATATTTCTATATTTTTGTACACATCTTATTTTTCAATTTTTTTTTTTTTTTTTGGAGAGAGGACTGTGGGTGGACAATAAACGTCCTGCGGGGCATTGATGCGGTTTTTGGGTGTCCTGTTTGTTTCTGTGATCACATTGCTTAGATATAGTTTTGTGAAGTTAAACTTAGGTTTTATGGTGACTTTGTTTGGGGTTTTTTTTTTCTGCCAATTGGGGGCAGGATATGGGAGGGTATGTGCTGTTTGTCATGGGGTTTTGTCTTGTTTTCTTTGTAGTGTAGTTTTGTTTTGTGTATGTGTGTGTGTGTGTGTGTGTGTATTTGTGGACAGCACTGGGTTTTTCCTTTGTTTTTTGTGTTGTAACTAATCGAAAATTAATTTTTAAAAAAAAAAGAAAGAAATGACAGTTCTACGGTGGACTGGGTGTCCATGGTTTCCAAAAAGACTTAAAGATCCACTGACATGATTTTTTTACTATTCATAAAATTGCTCAAAATATATATATTTTATCATTTAAATATATTTGTTTTTGCAAACAAAATGATAAATCACTTTAATTTTGCTTTAAAAGTGATTTTGAACTTCAAGCCGTGTTTAATCATGGGAAATCCGATTACACGCGAACGCACCATCTGTGACGTAGTGAGAGGCAGAGGGCTCTGGTCTCTTTAATAGCGGACAATTTAAAACCCGACGAATTTAGCAATCTATGTGAAGATTTGAGCTATTTGTCTTCATTTTGGGAAGCAGAAAATAGTTTGGGTGATGGAACAAGAAACAACAGGATCTAATTTAGGTCTGATGCTGTATCAGACTTACCTTCATGTGAGCTGCTCATACCCGCGCACTGTGACAAGCCCAGAGCTCTGCCTCACACTACGTCACAGATGGTGCGTTTGTGTGTAATCGGATTTCCAATGATTAAACACGGCTTGAAGTTCAAAATCACTTTTAAAGCAAAATTAAAGTGATTTATCATTTTGTTTGCAAAAACAAACATATTTAAATGATTAAATATATATATTTTGAGCAATTTAATGAAAATTAAAAAATCATGTCAGTGGGGCTTTAACTTTTGATTTGTCTGACCACAGGACAGTTTTCCACTTTGCTTCATCTCTTTTTGAGTGAAGTGTGAACCAGAGAGGACCTCTGTGTTTCTGGGTGTCAGTTGTGCAATTTTTTAGTTTAAACATTTGATATGATCACTATGAATAAAATATGGGTTTGTCCATTCATCCTTCCATCCATTATCTTTATTAGCTTCTTCCTTTTTGAGTTAAGGGGTAACTGGTGCCCATGTCCAGCTAACACTATGCGCGAGGTGGGGGACTTTCTGGACAGGTTATGTTATGTTTGTTAATTTGTCATAGGGCTGTGCGATATGACGATATATATCGTGGGGACGATAGAAACGTGTCTATCGTGCTACTTTCCTTCTATCGTCTCTATCGTGATAAATAAGAATAAAAAAATAACTGTCGCAAATAAGCTTCATATTGTGGTTTTGCGAGATGACGGCGCGGCTTTATGTTTGACGCACGCGCGGGTTTGCGACACATGCTTTACGTGGTTAAACTCGAGAGCAACAGAGACGCAGGCGCATGAAGCCGGTGTCTCAACAAGGAGAAAACAGCTGCACAGGCAGCCCAAGAAGAATAACTTTTACCAAAAAGAGGGGGAAGCTCACCTTGTTAGCTTCCATTATTTCGCTCCGCTGAAACTCGGAGACAAAATGGGTCCAGAGGACACGAACCCAGAGTCCAACCGAGTCCGAACTCGGGTCCAGTTAACCAATACAAAACAGACCAGAGACACAACAGAACCGCAATCAAACGCAACGTTTTCTCTTTTCTGTTTCTTGCTTTGTTTACTCAAACTTCAGAGCGGATTTCTTCTTCGTGAGTTTCATTAGCAGCTGTTGTTTTACCGCCACCTGCAGGAAAAATTTGGACCAAAGTAGAAAAGGAGTTGTTTGTTTGTTTGTTAGTTTATTCATTTTATAAAATGAAATACAACAATTAACGTATTCATAATAGAAAAAAATAAATAAAATGAAAGGTAGCAGATGAAGAATAAATCTTATTAAATCTGCTCCTTATTCATCTAATAACAGTTCAAACAATATTTTCTATAATAACAAAATAAGTAAATAACTCAGTCAATTTTCAATTCACATATATCACACATTAAATTAGATTCATTTTTTTTTTTTAGCAATTCATTTTTTACCAGTTTCTTAAATACAAGGAATGATTTGGCTTCCTTAACATTTGTCATTTGGCATTAAGTCATTCCATAATCGTACTCCTTGAATTAAGGTAGATCTTAGGTAGATCTAGTTTCTACTTTGGTCCAAATTTCCTTGTTCTTTTTGTTCACATTCTTATAAATGTAACTATGATGAAGAGCTTTGAGCGTATAATTAAAAAAGGCCTTCTCTGTCAAACACAGCATCTTCTAGACCCCCTACAGTTTGCATATCAGCCCTCTAGAGGGGTGGATGATGCTGTTCTGACTATGCTGCATTTACTCTATTCCCACCTTGAAAGACCAAAAGCACATGTAAAAATTTTATTTGTGGATTTTTCATCAGCTTTTAATACTATTCAGCCAAAGATTTTAACAGAAATCTTAACAAAAGAGTTTTTAATCTCACAGAGCTTGGTTTTATGGATTACAGACTTTTTAACAGGTAGGGTCCAGCAGGTCAGAGTGGGTTCAACACTCTCTGACAAAACAACCACCAGCACTGGCTCTCCCCAAGGGTGTGTTTTATCTTCACTGTTATTTATTCTGTACACAAACTCCTGCAGAAGTACTTTCCCAAATAGACATTTAATTAAATATGCTGATGACACTGCCCTGGTAAGCCTTTTAAACGACAAGGAAGAAGAGCACGGACCAGTTCTGGACTTCTTCATTAATTGGTGCAAACAATCGAAACTGGTTCTGAACACGGACAAAACAAAAGAAATGACCATTGACTTCAGGAAGCTTCAGTCATTCTCTCCAACAACCATCAATGGAGAGAAGATTGAAACTGTCTCGTGCTACAAGTACCTGGGCGTGGTTCTGGACTGTCACTTAAAGTGGGACTCATGGGCTGACCTTATTTGCACCAAGGCTCAGCAGAGGATGTATTTTTTAAAGAAACTGGGTTCTTTTAGAGTCAATAACTCAATGCTTTTAATGTTTTATTCTGCTTTTATTGAAAGTATTTTAACATTTTGTAACATATGTTGGTTTGGCAATGCTACAGAGGCTCAGAAGAAATCCTTGAGAAGTATAGTAACTACAGCCAGCAAACTGTTAGGGACCACTCTGCCAAGTATGGAAAAGATATACATGGACAGAGTTATGAGGAAGGCAAACAAGATTATAGCAGACGACACACATCCCCTCAGATCTTCATTTGAGTTGCTTCCTTCAGGGCGAAGGTACGGCCTTCCTTTATTCTCAAGAAACAGAACAAAATTCTCTTTCATACCACAAGCAATTAAATCGATAAATAATACTAAGGTATCATGACTTACTGAGCACAAATGTCTTTGCTGTAATGATGATGTTAATGTCATGTTTGTATAAGTACCGTATGTCCTTTATGTCAATGCCTGCTGACAATGTTGCAAACTAATTTCCCTACGGGGACAAATAAAACTATCTATCTATCTATCTATCTATCTATCTATCTATCTATCTATCTATCTATCTATCTATCTATCTATCTATCTATCTATCTATCTATCTATCTATCTATCTATCTATCTATCTATCTATCTATCTATCTATCTATCTATCTATCTATCTATCTATCTATCTATCTATCTATCTATCTATCTATCTATCTATCTATCTATCTATCTATCTATCTATCTATCTATCTATCTATCTATCTATCTATCTATCTATCTATCTATCTATCTATCTATCTATCTATCTATCTATCTATCTATCTATCTATCTATCTATCTATCTATCTATCTATCTATCTATCTATCTATCTATCTATCTATCTATCTATCTATCTATCTATCTATCTATCTATCTATCTATCTATCTATCTATCTATCTATCTATCTATCTATCTATCTATCTATCTATCTATCTATCTATCTATCTATCTATCTATCTATCTATCTATCTATCTATCTATCTATCTATCTATCTATCTATCTATCTATCTATCTATCTATCTATCTATCTATCTATCTATCTATCTATCTATCTATCTATCTATCTATCTATCTATCTATCTATCTATCTATCTATCTATCTATCTATCTATCTATCTATCTATCTATCTATCTATCTATCTATCTATCTATCTATCTATCTATCTATCTATCTATCTATCTATCTATCTATCTATCTATCTATCTATCTATCTATCTATCTATCTATCTATCTATCTATCTATCTATCTATCTATCTATCTATCTATCTATCTATCTATCTATCTATCTATCTATCTATCTATCTATCTATCTATCTATCTATCTATCTATCTATCTATCTATCTATCATCTATCTATCTATCTATCTATCTATCTATCTATCTATCTATCTATCTATCTATCTATCTATCTATCTATCTATCTATCTATCTATCTATCTATCTATCTATCTATCTATCTATCTATCTATCTATCTATCTATCTATCTATCTATCTATCTATCTATCTATCTATCTATCTATCTATCTATCTATCTATCTATCTATCTATCTATCTATCTATCTATCTATCTATCTATCTATCTATCTATCTATCTATCTATCTATCTATCTATCTATCTATCTATCTATCTATCTATCTATCTATCTATCTATCTATCTATCTATCTATCTATCTATCTATCTATCTATCTATCTATCTATCTATCTATCTATCTATCTATCTGTAGTAAAATAATAAAATAAAAAAACTTTGGTCCAAATTTTTGCTGTACACACACACACACACATCGTGTTGTATATATCGTGATATATATCGTTATCGTGATGTAAAAAAGTCCATATCGTGATATATGATTTTTTCCATATCGCCCAGCCCTAATTTGTCATATGCAGGTTAACACAAAGTCAACAATGCAATTACATTTTCAGGATGAAAATAAATTATTTGACTCGCTAAAAACAAACAAACAAAAAATATATACTAAAGCATGCAATAAGGGTACAAAATAAAGTAACAAAAAGTGAAAAAGTAATGTAACATTTACAATGTTCAAAAGAAATATAGTAAACAACAGCAAACCCCCGACCTACGAACGAGTTCCGGACCTAATGACCCATTATCTTTATTAGCTTCTTCCTTTTTGAGTTAAGGGGTAACTGGTGCCCATGTCCAGCTAACACTATGCGCGAGGTGGGGGACTCCCTGGACAGGTTATGTTATGTTTGTTAATTTGTCATATGCAGGTTAACACAAAGTCAACAATGCAATTACATTTTCAGGATGAAAATAAATTATTTGACTCGCTAAAAACAAACAAACAAAAAATATATACTAAAGCATGCAATAAGGGTACAAAATAAAGTAACAAAAAGTGAAAAAGTAATGTAACATTTACAATGTTCAAAAGAAATATGGTAAACAACAGCAAACCCCCGACCTACGAACGAGTTCCGGACCTAAGGACCACTCGCAGCTCGATTCTGCCGTAGCTCAGGGGTGAAAATAACATCTTGTTCGTAGGTCCTGATTTCATTCGTACGTCGCGGAAATAATGCTAACGAAGCGCTGTACACACATTTATCGGCATGAGACTGAACAAGCGGACATACTGGGCCATAAACATGCACAGAACTTTATTTACAAACACTTATCTAACACATTACACCACACATTCATCCATAAACACACAGTAACTGTACAGCATGTACAGTAGTGTACAGTAATGTTAAACATTGCTATTCAGCACAGCACATTCAATACTGTAAAATTATTACAGAATAAAATAATTAATTAATACAGAATAAATAAAAATATAATTTCTTACTTTGACATGGTCAAAGCCGACATCTTAGGTTGTCGGCGAGCGAACCGCGGCTGCTGCTGCCGCCCGTGTTGCTTCTGAGTTTAGCCAGGCCATGCGTTGATGTTGTCGGTCCGAGCAGCTGCTCCAGGCCTGTGTTAGCTTCTGCTAGCTGCGTGTTAGCCAGGCCATGAGCTGGTGTTCGCGCGGCGGTGCGACGCAATGACTGAGCGATCGGCGATCGATCCGCGGCTGCTGCTCCAGGCTGAGACGTCCACAGAGTTCACAGAGCGATTCCAGCTAGTAATTTATCCATATGAGGCAATCCTGGAACAAACACAGTCCTCACAGCCAGCTGCCGGGACCACAGACCTACCTAAAATGGCTGCCGGGGCATTTCCTGGAACGGCAGGAAGTTGCGCAATTATAATAAAAAAATGATAATTTTTATTACAAATATTATTTATAAAGCCTTTAAAACAACCACAGCTGCAACAAAGTGCTGTACACATGAAATTAATAACATTTAAACAAAAAACAAAAAATTCATATTTTTATAAAATTATTAAATATGATACGCTCGTAGGTCCGGGTTGCCGTAGGTCGCGGGCGCCGTAGGTCGGGGGTTACCTGTACATGGCAGAATATAATGTTGCAAGTAGGATGAATTGGTACAAATTACAGTATTTTTCGGCTTATACGTTGCAGTTTTTTGCCTAATATGCATGTCCTGCGACTTATACGGCGAAGCAACATATTTATGGATTTTTCCCCCATATTTTTAGACCAATTTTTGGCTGAGATATGACCGTTTCCATTTATTCTGACTGAAAAAATGGAGCAGTACCACTTTTGACCGCTACGGGCGCTAAATGGCCCTCTAGGCTTTGGACGATTACCGGTGTACTTATATGTGTACAGATGTTTTAGAGCTACAAAAGTCCTGCTGGATGGACAGCATGTGTGCGCACATCATGCTGCAATTTAAAGATAAAATTAAAGTGTTTAACTCCATTCCTGCCATCATCTTGGGAGGCTTGACAAAAGTGCTGCAGCCTCTGGACATTTCTAAGTAAACTAAGTAAGTAAACTTTATTTATATAGCACCTTTCACAGATATAAAATCACAAAGTGCTTTACAAAAGAAATGCACATAATAAAATCATACTAAAATTATACTAAAATTATACACTCTGTGAATCGGAGCTTCAAAGCAGCTCTGTGCCGCCTTTTGGAGGAGTGGATGGTGGACGGAGAGCACAGCTTCACGGCTACAGGACGGATGTGCCACGTGACGTTCCAGTTGGTCCTCGGATGGATGGATAAAGCATGGACCTCAGTCACTAAAGAATCCATCCAGTAGGGGTTCAGGAAGGCCAGGATGTTTGCTGGACGTGGAGGAGGAAGAGGAGGCAGTGCTCTGAGCGTTGCATCAACTACCTCAGGAGTTGGCAGAACTCTTCGCCAGCGACACAGGCTGAAGAATTCAAAGGGTTTGAATAAAAATAAAAATAGGGTTTCTGTCATCATTATGGGCGGGTGAGCGTGTAGTAATTTTAAAGCTGCTTTATTTCCTCGGCTTCATTTTGCCATGTTTTAACTGTCAAAGTGCATTTATTAAGAAAAGTTCAGCTGAGACACACCTTTACTATAATGTCAGCAAACAATTTTTTTAGGTGTTTATCTTGTTAAATTTTTAAGAAATGCAGCGTTTCCGCTGGCTGTGCGTCCACGCATCACAGAACTGAGGCAGCGACACTAACATTTTTTTATTCAGCTGATTTGGCCTTTACGTGCATTTATTAAGGAAGATTTCAGCTCAGACACACCTTTACTATAATGTCAGCAAACAAATGTATTTTTTAGGTGTTTATCTTGTAAAATTTTAAAGAAATGCGGCGTTTCCGCTCGCTGCGCGTGCCTGCTTTGCAGCAGAGAGACAGCAAAACTATTTTTTTAGATTCAGCTGATTTGACCATTACGTACATTTATTAAGGAAAAGTTCAGCTCAGACACACCTTTACTATAATGTCAGCAAACAAATAATTGTTTTTAAGTGTTAATCTTGTTAAAGTCCTTCCGTGCACGCTCCTGTGGCCATTTGGCAGCCAATCCATTTTTGGCAAAACAACCCACATTTCCGGGTTGTCAGCGGTGATGCATAACATCAGAGTCAGAGTCAGAGTCAGAGAGAATTTATTGTCATTTGCACCGCATGTAGTACATGTGTTGAAAACGAGATTATGTACACAGGGTCCCAGTTACATCCAACAACAAATGCAAGAGAAAAACAATAATAACATCTAGGATTAACTAAGAGAGACATCACATCAGCTAGTAATACACTAAGCCCTAATGTAGTAGAAAAACATCATTATAAACAGCAGCACGAACATGAGCAGATGGTCACAGATGAACGCAGCAACAAGAAACAGATCAGTATCAGTATGATGTGACATTTTGCAGTGTTTATTCTTATTATTTATTTATTCATGAGTCTGACAGCCTCAGGGTAGAAGCTGTTTCTCAGTCTAGTGGTTCTACATTTGATGCTCCTCAACCTCCGTCCCGAGGGGAGTGGTGCAAAGAGTGAGTGTGCTGGGTGAGTGAGGTCTTTCATGATGCAGGTGGCTCTTTTTCTGCATCTGGAGGTGTAAATGTCTGTGATGGTGGGGAGACTGACTCCCACAGACTTCTGTGCAGCCTTCACCACTCTCTGCAGAGCTTTTCTCTCTGCAACTGTGCAGCCTCCATGCCACACGTTGATGCTGGAGCACAGGACGCTCTCCACTGCACACCTGTAGAACGAGGTGAGGACTGGGCTTCTCAGACCGGCTCGTCTCAGCCGTCTGAGGAAGTAGAGTCTCTGATGACCTTTCTTGATCAGGCTGGTGGTGTTATTGCTCCAGCTGAGGTTATCATTCAAGTGTACACCCAGGTATTTGTAGCTGGAGACCACCTCCACCGCAGATCCACCTATATACAGTGGGGTGTGGGTGTGTTTGTTCCTTCTGAAGTCCACAATCATCTCCTTCGTCTTCTTCACATTCATGTGAAGGTTGTTCTCTTTGCACCAGCTCTCCAGATGTTCCACCTCCTGTCTGTAGCTGGATTCATCATTATCTGTGATGCATCCCACCACAGCTGTATCATCTGCAAACTTAACAATATGACAGCCTGGATGTGTGGCTATACAATCATATGTGAGCAGAGTGAACAGAAGAGGGCTCAGCACACATCCCTGAGGAGAGCCAGTGCTGAGGGTGATAACATACGCGACGTGTCAGCGATGACGCATAATAGATGCGACTTATACGGCGGTGCAACATGTTTATGAATTTTTCCACTTTAAAGCTGCAGTATTAGTTTCTGGAAAACGCTGGACAGAAAAATTTTGAACAGAGACACCTTTCTGGTCCCTCCCCCTTGCTCTCGGCTGACCTGCAACTCACCCTCCTTAGCTCCTCCTCCACAGCATGGCCTGTCTCGTGACTGGCCAGGCGGGGTTGGGACAGGCGGGGGATGGGCGTGAGAAGCTCGTTCATGAACCAAACTCTGTTTTTATTGGCTGGTTAAAAACTCTGTTTTTATTGGCTGGTTAACGGCGGGTCACTGTGGGTTTTTAGAAATGCTTGTAGTACCACCGGGAGAAGCCAGAGGACTATAGTTTTTTTCAGAGATTACCTGTCTAACATCAGTCTGTCAGGAGATAGTGACAGAGTGAAGAAATATGTTAAAAATATATTTTTGGAAAAGTTACATACAGCAGCTTTAATGGACATAACTGGACTGATGCGACTTATACGACGGTGCGATGTGTACGGCGGAAAATACGGAAAATGTTTCGCAGGTAGTACGGTAATATTACGGTAGCTTAAATGCACATGATATATAGTGCACATGACTAACATACTGTATACTAGAGGGATTGTGTGACAGGTTATTGCACAAGCAGTGAGTAACATTGAGAAGAACTGAATTATGATGTAGTGACATACATGATACAGCCACGTAGTGCAGCAGCAATACACATATTAGGTTTCGCAAGTCCACCACAGGGACACATGAAGACAAACGAGACAAACCATTCACTCTCCTACTCACACCAAGGGACAATTTAGTTACCAATCAGTCTTAACATGCATGTTTTTGGTCTGTGGGAGTAAACCACAGTAAACCCACGCATGCAGGGAGAACATTCATTCATTCATTCAACCTTTATTTATACAGGCTAGCCTCGTTGAGTCACGGGGACTCATTTACAAGAGGGACCTGTCTCACTCACACCAAACAACCATCCACTCTCACACTCACACCTAGGGTCAATTTAGAGTCACCAATCAGCCTAACAAGCATGTTTTTTGGTCTGTGGGAGGAAACCGGAGTACCCGGAGGAAACCCACGCATGCACGGGGAGAACATGCAAACTCCACCCAGAAAGGCCCCGGACCGGGATTTGAACCGGCAACCTTCTCGCTGAGAGGCAGCAGCTCTACCAGTTGTGCCACCCAGAAAGACCCCCGTCCAGGATTTGAACCGGTGACCTTCACACTGAGAGGCAACAGCTCTGATCCACCGTATCAAATATAGGTTTATGAGACTTGCAAACAATCACATTCTGTTTTTATTTACATTTTATACAAGGTCCCATTGTTTTGACTGTAAAATCCTTTGGAAATCATATTGATTCTTACAAGAGCTGGCTGAAAGGGATCCTCTGATAATTTCTTCTCCCATTTAACCTTCTTGAAACTTCACCCCACATTTTCATGTATTCCTGCTTGTACTTGCTTTTCATTCTTGCTCGTTCCTTTTGTTGAAAGTTGTCCTTTTCAGATTTCCACCCCTTGTTTTCATTATTGTATTTTGTTTTGTAGAATCAGTGACTGATGTTTGGGGAGCGACATACAAGCACAGAAGGTGAAAAGAGCTGATTTGTTATGATGTCTGTGATGTATTGTTATTGAAAAAAATTTCTCAGAGAATGCTTCCTTGTTTGTGCGTCTTGTTGTGGGCGTTTGGAATTGAATTGGCTGAAGTGTGTGTATTGTCAAAACTGTGAAGAGACGTGTTTCGTTGTCTGTTTTCATTCCTGCAGATGGATATCATCAGCTTGTAGCATCTTTAGACACAAACACACATTGAAGCTGTGATGGTTTTCTCTCTCTCTCCTTTCGGCTACTGTTATTGCTGCATTAACTATTGAGCTGATGATGAAAATGAACAATCGCAGTCAGCTCTTGTTGAGAAAACTGCAAGTAAAGCCTAACGACGATGATCATAATGTCACATTTTATTTTTGTGATTCTGATACTATTTTATGTCTGTCCAACTGTGGAATTGTTGACGTTTTTCTTTGGTTCAGTCAAAGACATGGGAGTAAGTTACGTCTTCCTTTCCTCTGGGAATTGTCTGTGTCAAAATAGGAGAAAAAAACAGCCAATTGAAAAGTAAAATGTTGACAAGACTTTCAGAAATTCTGAAAA
>JBBPBX010097901.1:0-12776 GCA_038048925.1 Garcialebias charrua
TTTATTTATTTATTTATTTTAAATCTTTATTAATTTCAAATTTCAAATTTAAAAGAACACAAAAAACAATTTACAATTCCACGTAAATAAAAATCAAACATTACATGAAATGAAAGGAAGCAGTAGAAGATAAAATCTTATTAGATCTGCCCCTTTTTTAACAAAATTAATTCAAACAATCAATTCAAACAACAATAATCCAAAAAAATATATATTACACAATAACTCATCATACTTTACCATTCATAAATTTTTGAAACAAATCAATTTATATATATTTTTCCAGAAACTTAATTTGATCATTTTTTTAAAACAAAGTCATTGTTTTTGCAACTTTATCATTTTCTAAACCATTCCATAGACCTATTCCATAAATTATAGTAGACCTACTCTTTAAACTAGTTCTATGTTGTGGCATAACAAAAATATCTGTACCCTTAAGATTGTAAGTACTCTGTCTTTTTACAAAAAGCGTTTGTATATTTGAGGGTAATGTAAAGTTCTGTGCCTTGTACAATATTAAGAGAATATTGTAGTCAACCAGATCATAAAATTTCCACTTTATTTATAGAGCACTTTAAACAGCGACAAGGCCAACCAAAGTGCTGTACAAACAAAATAAACAACAGGCAACACACACAATGAAGTACAAAAAATAGACATAAAATTTCAGTAATTTTAATTTGCAAAACAAAACATTTGATGGATGGTAATTTTAGTTTGATCAAAGTTTTATTTGTTTAGTTTTTAGATGATTGATGCATTAAAAATAGTTTTTAATAAACTCTGCCCTTTTAAAGTTGGGTCATAATGACCGGACAGCCCAAATGTTTTTATAACTTTGACACAGTCTCAACATGAGCTGTGGCCACGCCCTTTAATTAAACGTAGAAACGTAACTCTGTTCAAATCAACTTTCTGCTCCAGTTTCCCTCGTTTGCGTCACAAACTCGTTCTTGTTGAGGAAGCAGGCGCAGATTAAATCCAGAAACAAAGCTTTCCAGCACTGTAGGGGACAACTGAGACCTTCTGAAGTGCAGGTCTGTGGACGTGTGGACAGTCACTATCTTACCTGTTGTAGATAGCTCTTTAAACAACTTTTGTTTGGAAAAATAAATAAAATTTCACTTCAGAATGGGTGTGATAACCCTTTAAACCATGTTACATCTGAAAGAACACACTGAAATTAAAATAAAGCTCCAGAGGGGTTAGAGCAGTCGTCCTCCAATGGGAGAGTTGGGGGTTTGACTCCAGCAGCAGTCACATGTTTAAGTGTCCCTGGGCAAGACACTGAACGCCTCGTTGCCTCTGATGTGTGTCCCATTGGTGTCTGAATGTGATAAAACTCTTGAGTATAGATCTAGTAGATGTTGTCTGAATGTGATAAAACTCTTGAGTATAGATCTAGTAGATGTTGTCTGAATGTGATAAAACTCTTGAGTATAGATCTAGTAGATGTTGTCTGAATGTGATAAAGCTCTCGAGTATAGATCTAGTAGATGTTGTCTGAATGTGATAAAACTCTTGAGTATAGATCTAGTAGATGTTGTCTGAATGTGATAAAACTCTTGAGTATAGATCTAGTAGATGTTGTCTGAATGTGATAAAACTCTCGAGTATAGATCTAGTAGATGTTGTCTGAATGTGATAAAACTCTCGAGTATAGATCTAGTAGATGTTGTCTGAATGTGATAAAACTCTCGAGTATAGATCTAGTAGATGTTGTATGAATGTGATAAAGCTCTCGAGTATAGATCTAGTAGATGTTGTCTGAATGTGATAAAGCTCTCGAGTATAGATCTAGTAGATGTTGTCTGAATGTGATAAAGCTCTCGAGTATAGATCTAGTAGATGTTGTATGAATGTGATAAAGCTCTCGAGTATAGATCTAGTAGATGTTGTATGAATGTGATAAAGCTCTCGAGTATAGATCTAGTAGATGTTGTCTGAATGTGATAAAGCTCTCGAGTATAGATCTAGTAGATGTTGTATGAATGTGATAAAGCTCTCGAGTATAGATCTAGTAGATGCTGTATGAATGTGATAAAGCTCTCGAGTATAGATCTAGTAGATGTTGTATGAATGTGATAAAGCTCTCGAGTATAGATCTAGTAGATGTTGTCTGAATGTGATAAAGCTCTCGAGTATAGATCTAGTAGATGTTGTATGAATGTGATAAAGCTCTCGAGTATAGATCTAGTAGATGTTGTATGAATGTGATAAAGCTCTCGAGTATAGATCTAGTAGATGTTGTCTGAATGTGATAAAGCTCTCGAGTATAGATCTAGTAGATGTTGTATGAATGTGATAAAGCTCTCGAGTATAGATCTAGTAGATGTTGTATGAATGTGATAAAGCTCTCGAGTATAGATCTAGTAGATGTTGTATGAATGTGATAAAGCTCTCGAGTATAGATCTAGTAGATGTTGTATGAATGTGATAAAGCTCTCGAGTATAGATCTAGTAGATGTTGTATGAATGTGATAAAGCTCTCGAGTATAGATCTAGTAGATGTTGTATGAATGTGATAAAGCTCTCGAGTATAGATCTAGTAGATGTTGTATGAATGTGATAAAGCTCTCGAGTATAGATCTAGTAGATGTTGTATGAATGTGATAAAGCTCTCGAGTATAGATCTAGTAGATGTTGTATGAATGTGATAAAGCTCTCGAGTATAGATCTAGTAGATGTTGTATGAATGTGATAAAGCTCTCGAGTATAGATCTAGTAGATGTTGTATGAATGTGATAAAGCTCTCGAGTATAGATCTAGTAGATGTTGTCTGAATGTGATAAAGCTCTCGAGTATAGATCTAGTAGATGTTGTATGAATGTGATAAAGCTCTCGAGTATAGATCTAGTAGATGCTGTATGAATGTGATAAAGCTCTCGAGTATAGATCTAGTAGATGTTGTATGAATGTGATAAAGCTCTCGAGTATAGATCTAGTAGATGTTGTCTGAATGTGATAAAGCTCTCGAGTATAGATCTAGTAGATGTTGTATGAATGTGATAAAGCTCTCGAGTATAGATCTAGTAGATGTTGTATGAATGTGCAAATGAGGCACAGATTGTTGTAAAGAGCTTTGAGTGTCTTAAGATAGAAGGAGCTGTGAGTCCATGAATCATTTACAGTGTTTCAAATCATCCTGAGATGTTCAGAGGTCTACAGATGTTTAATGACTGAACGAGTGACGTCTCTGTGTTCAGGTGATGGCCAACCTGGTGATGGAGAAGCTGCTGCCGTCTCTGGAGAAACACCTGCTGCCTCGACTCAAAGCCAAGAAGTCAGAGAGGAAGAGGACCTGGTTCACCGTGAGTCGCCTCAAAGAAAACACACTGAAAGAAAGTTTATACTCCACCCACACTGTGATGCTCCACCCACACTGTGATGCTCCACCCACACTGTGATGCTCCACCCACACTGTGCTACCCACACTGATGCTCCACCCACACTGTGATGCTCCATCCACACTGTGATGCTCCACCCACACTGTGATGCTCCACCCACATTACAATGTGCTACCCACACTGATGCTCCGCCCACACTACAATACGCCACCTACACTGTGATGCTCCACCCACATTACAATGCTCCACCCACATTGTGATGCTCCACCCACACTACAATACGTCACAAACACTGTGATGCTCCACCCACATTATGATGCTTCACCCATACTGTGATGCTCCACCCACACTACAATGCTCCACTCACACTGCAATGCTCCACCCACACTGTGATGCTCCACCCACATTGTGATTCTCATCCCAAATTACAATGCGCCACCCACACTGATGCTCTACCCACACTACAATATGCCACATACACTATGATGCTCCACCCACATTACGATGCTTCACCCATACTGTGATGCTTCACCCACACTACAATGCTCCACTCACATTGCAATGCTCCACCTACACTATAATGCTCAACCCACACTATAATGCTCCACCCACACTGTGATGCTCCACCCACACTGTGATTCTCCTCCCAAATTACAATGCACCACCCACACTGATGCTCCACCCACACTACAATTTGCCACCTACACTGAGATGCTCCACACGCATTACGATGTACAACCAACACTGTGATGCTCCATCCACACTGTGATGCTCCATTCACATTGCAATGCTTCACCCACATTACAATGCTCCACCCACAGTACAAGACAGCACTTACACTGTGATGCTCCAACCACATTACAATGCTCCAACCACACTGTGATACTCTACTCACACTGCGATGCTCCACCCACATTACTCATTCATTCATTCATTCAACCTTTATTTAGTCAGGTAAATCTTATTGAGCTTCGAGGGCTCATTTACGAAAGCGACCTGCTACAAACTAGTAAAGAATGATGAACAGCAATGATACAAGTACATTAAACAATAGACAAAAGAAAAAGTAGCAAAAACTAGCAACATTATAAGGTAGATGTAGAAAATCAAAAACAGGAACATGTCAGCATTGGTTTTTGCCAGGATTCCAACAGATTCTGAAAATCATTTAGAGAGGTCAGGGCCGAGAGCTTCAGATCTTTTTTTAAGATATTCCAGGAAACGGGAGCAGAGTAGGAGAAGGCCCAATGCTTCACCCACACTACAATATGCCACCTACACTGTGATGCTTCACCCACATTACGATGCTGCACCCACACTGTGATGCTCCATTCACACTGTGATGCTCCACCCCCACTGTGATGCTCCACCCACACTGTGATTCTCCACCCACATTACAATGCTCCATCCACACTGATGCTCCACCCACACTAAATACGCCACCCACACTACAATACGCCACCCACACCGTGATGCTCCACTCACACTGCAATGCTCCACCCACACTGCAATGCTCCACCCACACTACAATATGCCACTTACACTGATGTTACACCCACACTGTGATGTTTCACCCACACTACGATACTCCACCCACACTGCAATGCTCCACCCACACTACAAAGCTCCACCCCCACTGCAAAGCTCCACCTGCACTGCAAAGCTCCATCCACTCTACAATGCTCCAACTCCACTGTGATGCTCCACCCACACTACAATGCTCCACCCCCACTTCAATGTTCCACCTCCACTAAAATGATCCACCCCCACTGCAATGTTCCACCCACATTACAAAGGTCCACCCACACTGTGATGCTTCACCCACACTACAATGCTTCACCCACTTTA
Source organism: Garcialebias charrua (assembly GCA_038048925.1). Lineage (NCBI taxonomy): Eukaryota > Metazoa > Chordata > Actinopteri > Cyprinodontiformes > Rivulidae > Garcialebias > Garcialebias charrua. Next base: position 5,199 of record JBBPBX010097901.1, read on the forward strand.
CGATGCTCCACCCACACTGTGATGCTCCACCCAAACTGAGATGTTCCACCTACACATTGATGCTCCACCCACATTATGATGCTCAACCCACACTGCAATGCTCCACCCCCATTGTGATGCTCCAACCACTCTACAATGCTTCACCCACTTTACGATGCTCCACCCACACTGTAATGCTCCACCCAAACTGCGATGCTCCACCTACACAATGTTGCTCCATCCAAATTACGATGCTCCACCCACACTGTCATGCTTCACCCACACTGCAATGCTCAACCTACACTACGGTGCTCCACCCATACTGCGCCACCCACACTGTGATGAATAGTTAGAAAATAAAACAAAGTTTATCTGCCACATTTGCACAAACAAAAAAATAATTTTTAAAGAACAATTTCCACAGTGGAGATTTTTATTAGGATGTTTTGGTGCCGGGTGATTCTGAACTTTAGAGAAATGACTTATTTAGTTTATATGACATCACTCAGGAACCAGAACAAATTATTTTACTGGTTCTTTTCTGTCTCTTTATCTCCGTCCTGTCATCATCTCAGAACATTTCATAACTGAGACAACAGAACTCTGTTAAAGGAAAAAATTTATTATTTTGGGAGAATTTGAGCAGTTTCTTCTCTGTAGTTGGACGTTCTCGCCACCTGGTGGCAGGTTCTGGTATTTCTTCATTTCTGTTGGACTCTCGAGGACAACATCAGTTAATAAAATGTTTAAAAACGTGTCAACAAGAAGTCAAAGTCCAGGCCGTTTCCTGGACTTGACCCGGTTCTGGTTCAAAGATGTGTGGTACCGACCGGGTTCTAATTGTTCTCAGACGGTGGAGGACGCGTACATTCTGGTCCAGGAGCAACTTTTGGAAGGACTGTCTGTGCTGAAGGAGGACTGCAGGACGCTGGTCCAGCAGCAGGAGGTTCTGATGCACACTGACATGGACCAGATCCTGAACACCAGGCGGCAGCTGGAGGAGAAGATCCGAGGTACCGGTGGAAGCCGTCTGAGTCCAAAGTGAAGCCGCAGGTTCGGTTCTGACGAGTCGTTTTGTTTTTTACAGCCAAAGTTTCCGAGCCTGCAGAGAAGCTCTGCTCCGAGTCCGTCCAGCCGTACCTGGGCTCGGTTCTGGACGAGATGATGGAACCCATCAGCTCCGGTTTCCTGGAGGGTCGGCAGCTGAGTGAAACCAAGATGAACCAGGCGTGTCAGGAGGTTCTGCAGGGCGCCACCAACGAGCGGCTGAAGGAGGTCCGTTCATGGCAGAACTTCTCTCTGGAGACATCACCAGATATTATCATGATAATTATAATATAACTCTCAATTCAACTCAACTTTATTTTGGTAAATTAAAAACATTACAAACAAAAGGAAAACAATATAAAATGGTAAATCAATCATTTACCAAAAAAGGAATAGGCTGAAGCCAAGGCTTATACTTGTCTACCCTGTTCATATTAATTCTACATAATGACATATATCTACTGTCCATATATATACTGTACATAAGTGCACATACATTTACTGTATATTTAAATATGCATGTATATGATACATACACATACTCACATTACATACATACATGGTTACATAATACATATACATCTACATAACATCTCCATAAGCTTTTATAATTTTACATTTTAAGGCTCTTTTGAAACTCACCAAAAAAGCTCATAATTTGAGATCATTCAGTTCATTCCACAGTTTCACGCCGAAAACTGAAATACATCTAGATTTTACTTTACTTTTCTTTTTACCATGTTCAAATATTAACAAACCTCGTAAATTATATTTACTCTCTCTTAACTTAAATAATTTCTGAATTCCAGAAGGAAGACTTTTATTCAGTGCTTTATACATTATTTACAGTATTTTTTATAAACAATGTCATTAAATTTTAAAGTATTACTTTGAATAAAAGTGTATTACAGTAGTTGGTTCACAATATCCCACTTTATTAATAAGCCTAATTGCTTTTTTTTTTGTAACTTTATTAACACATCAATAGTAGTTTTATTTGCATTTCCCCATATTTCTGAGCAATATAAGTAGGGCATAATCAAGGAAGAGTATATAATATGCAAGCCTTTTACATTTATTAAATATTTTATTTTAAACAATATTCCAATAGTTTTTGCAATTTTATTTCTAATGTATTCAATATGAGGCTTCCAACTAAGTTTGCTATCCAGAATGATACCTAAAAATTTTGTCTCATAAACTCTGTCGATTTCAACTCCATTTATATGTAACTTTACATTATTGTAAATCCGATTACCTGAAAATACCATGAATTTAGTTTTGTTTTCATTTAAAGATAGCACCTTTTTTTTAAACTCAGCTAGCTCTTTTTCTGTTATTTGTATTATTTCATCTATATTCTTTCCAGAAAAGAAAAAGTTTGTGTCATCAGCAAACATAAATTTCAAAATACTGGATATTGTAAAAATATCATTTAAATAAAGTATAAATAATTTAGGTCCTAGAACTGAGCCTTGAGGGAGACCACATTTTATAGTTTTAATTTGTGACTTTGTGTTGTTAATTTGTACATATTGTAACCTATTCCTCAAATATATATAACACCAGATGTTCTTGACGTCGGGTTACTGGAACTGGTTCTGCTCTTCCGTCTCTCAGGTTCTGGCTGAGATGGCGAGACCGAACCTGCTGAGCTGCTACCAGAAGATCGGCTCCCTGCAGGAGAAGCTGAAGCTTCTGCAGGAGAGGTTCAGCTTCTCCAACATGAACGGAGTGATTCACAGCGCTCAGCTCGACCTGCAGCAGGTAAGACGTTTATTCAGCTCGTTTACTCCAAAGAAAACCAACGCACTGAAGCTTAATGTGGATCGATGTAAGGAACCGTCCTCAGACCTCAGCAGAAGGTTCGAGGGAAAGTTCTCCATCTGGAAGGTTTTTAAAACACGTGACAAACCGAAGTAATAATAATAAAAATAATGAATTTAATTTATAACGCACTTTTAATTAATGAAAATCTCAAAGTGCTACAAAGTGCAACAGAATTTAAATGTCAATAAAACAAGTAATAAAATCAATAACAGTATCAACTAAGATCAAAAGTAGAATCATGAGGAGGTAGAGTATGCTCGGTTGAAAAGAAAGGTCTTCAAGCCGCTCTTAAAGTCAACCACAGACTGTGGGGCTCTCAGACAGTCAGGAAGAGAGTTCCACAGGCGGGGGGCAGCCACACTGAAAGCCCGGTCTCCCATGGTCCTTAATTTGGTTCTCGGAATGTGAAGGAGATTACTGTTCTGTGACCGCAGCGACCGGGTGGATGAGTATGGAATAAGAATATCCTTCAGATAATCTGGTGAAGTTCCGTGTAAGCATTGATGTGTAATGAGAGCAGTTTTGTACTGAATTCTGTAGGTGACAGGAAGCCAATGAAGGTTATGGAGAATGGGCGTAATATGTTCAAATTTACGAACTCTCAACAAGATCCTTGCTGCACTGTTTTGAATATATTGAAGTTTCTGAAGGTTTTTGCCAGGGATTCCAATAAACAGGGAGTTGCAGTAGTCGAGCCTGGAGGAGACAAAAGCATGGACGAGCTTCTCAGCATCGGAAAAAGTTAGTTTCCAAGTGTTTGATCTGATCCGCCTCCTGCTTCTTCTTCAGCTGATCGAGAACGCAGCGCACACGTTCGAGCTGCTGCTCGTTAAAGCCGTGGAGGAAAACCCTGAAAACGCTGCGGCCGCCACAGAGAAGACCAAACATCGAGTGCTGAAGGTAAAAAAGATGAACTTTGACCTCATGATTTCTGGAACGTGTGGACACCTCGATAGTTTTCAGTTGTGTTTGGTGTCCAACTACTTTGGCTTACATTTAGCTGTTTTAACGGATCGGATACCAAAACGTTTGGCTCATTCAGGAGATGCCAGGTACGACTTTTAAGATCTGTAGTTTTTATACTTTTTAAATTATTTAACTTAAAAAATTAATAATAAAAAATATACATATTTATTTTGAAACTTTCCGCTCGTTGAGAGCCGACGACTTTGTTGCTGTTTAGCTCGTTTTAGCTGCTGATTTGCTCCTTTTGGTTTCTGTTCTGCTTGTTTTAACTGTAACAACAGAGTTTCAACTTTCTTCATCACTTTTATTAGTTCACATTAATAAATACTTAAAAAAAAACACCAATATGGATCTAAGAGCTGCAGCTGAACACGTTAAGAGTTAAACATATTTAAATAAGACGCAGGAATCAAAAATCACTGGCCGAGTTTTACCTGTTGCAGTTTCACACTTTCCTTCACGGAAACAGACTTTTCCTACTGTTCGGTGCTGACCCTGAAGGTCACACGCCCAGTCAGCAGACTGAAAACGTAGATTCATGAAGCATGTCGATGTCCAGAGGCTGACCTTTGACCTTGTCTTCCTGCAGCAATACGACTACGACAGCAGCACGGTGAGGAAGAGGGTCTTCCAGGACGCCCTCGTCTCCGTCACGCTGCCCTTCATCAAGAAGAACCTGGCTGCGACCCGCACAGCGGTCAGCATCCTTCCTGCACCTCTGCTCAGTTACCGATCAGTCGTAGATCCAACAGGATGGACTCCGGTTGTGATTGGAGAGCTAAACCAGTGGCGGTTCCTGAAATGTCCACGAGGGGGGGCTATTTCTCCAAAATGAAAAAAAAATTTCCCAAGTTCAAATATGTTTTTTTTTTAATCAAATGCAGATTAATACAAGGTCAACAGAACAATTAAATGCTCAGGATGAGAAGAACCAATTTGACTCACTAAAACAACAAAGAACAAACAAAAATATATATAAATAAATAAATTATATATAAATTATAGAAAGGAAAATAAGTGAGATTAAAACATTTCTGCATTTCTACTTGCAAGAGGCTTTGTTTTCATTCTCCAGATCAATACAGTGTTAAGAAATAGTAAAACACCACCAGTGACATTTAGTATATAAAATTATTAATGTTTGATCATTTTTTATAAGCAAATTAAAATAAATGTAGCCATCAGAGTCCAATACTGTACAATAACCTGCGCTGGCAACCTAACTCCACAAACAAACAAAGAAAAAAATAAACTCACCACCAGTTGCCACATTTAGAATAAACAGTCAGCTGAATGGTAAATGGAGCTTATTTATATAGCGCTTTCCAGCCCCCGATGAGGGGCCCCAAAGCGCTTTACAATACCAACCATCCACCCATTCATACACACATTCATACACCGGTAGCGGCAGACAGCCATGCAAGGCGCCTTTCCAGTCCTACCGGGAGCAACTCAGAGTTAAGTGTCTTGCCCAGGGACACAACGACACATGGTGTGGGGAACCGGGATTCGAACCTCCAACCTTCCGATCGGGGGACGACTGCCATTACCACTACGCCACGGCCGCCCGTTGAAGGTTTTATCACAAACAGAGCACCTAAAAGTGGAGAGGATATCCGTCAGGAATGGTAATATAATAATGTAAGCATTAGATAAAGGCTAGCATTAGCATGCTAGCTCCAAAAACAAATTCACCAGTTGGCACTTTTAGAATAAACAGTCAGCTGAAGGCTTTTTTCACAAACGGCTATCTAAAATTTGAGAGGTATATCAGTCAGAAATGCAAATAGACATTAGATAAAGGGCTTTCAATGATTTAAAACTTACCTGAGCAAGCCTGCTTGAGTCACTGACCGCACGGCTCATTTTCCAGACATTTTTTTTTTTTAATAAATAAACGGCCGGAAACACGCGATCGGTAGGTAGTGCTCACGTTGGACGTGTTCAGGGCGGTGAAAACTGCGCCCAGCATCTTCCCATTGTTTTGTAACGTTGTGGAATAACTGCGCTTGTGCCATTTATAACGAGAGTCTATGGATAAGATCAGAGCGCCCCCAAAACAGGAAATACGTCGCCATTCGAAAACGTTTTTTGAAACAAACAATATAACTCATCATTACTCATAAAATATTTATCCTACACAACTAAAAACATATATGCATTTATTTTGAAATATTTTTATTTTATTATTTCATTTTTATTAAAATAACATTTTTTTAAGTCTTCAATGTAAAACAGTCCAGAAGTTCCAGTGGGGCGGCACTAGCGCCCCTATTGGCCGGGCGCCCCTGAGCTAAACCAGTTAAACCAGTCTGAACAACGTTCCTGAAACACCAGACCTGTTCAAACTCCCAAACTTCAAACATTTATTGTAAAATCAAACCAGGACCGCCGCTCGTTCAGACGTTTCACAGCCTTGAGTCCTCCTGCTCAGACGGTTGTTTCTGTTCTGTGACGTCAGTGTTTCTGTTCTTCAGGAGCTTCAGGGTCTCGAGCAGATGATCTACTCCGACCACTCCAACTTCATCCATGTTGAGAACGTTTATGAGAACATCCTCCTGGAGATCCTGGACCAGGAGGTTTCTAAAGGTACCAGAACACACTCAGTGACGTCAGAGGTTCTCCTCTCGCAGGTTGAACACTTCCCGTTTGAACACTTCCTGTTTGAACACTTCCTGTTTTGAACACTTCCTGTTTGAACACTTCCTGTTTGAACACTTCCTGTTTGAACACTTCCTGTTTGAACACTTCTTGTTTGAAAACTTCCTGTTTGAACACTTCCTGTTTGAACACTTCCTGTTTGAACACTTCCTGTTTTGAACACTTCCTGTTTTGAACACTTCCTATTTGAACACTTCTTGTTTGAACACTTCCTGTTTGAACCCTTCCTGTTTGAACCCTTCCTGTTTGAACCCTTCCTGTTTTGAACCCTTCCTGTTTGAACCCTTCCTGTTTGAACCCTTTCTGTTTGAACTCTTCCTGTTTTGAACCCTTCCTGTTTGAACCCTTCCTGTTTGAACCCTTCCTGTTTGAACACTTCCTGTTTGAACACTTCCTGTTTGAAAACTTCCTGTTTGAACACTTCCTGTATGAACCCTTCCTGTTTGAACCCTTCCTGTTTGAACCCTTCCTGTTTGAACCCTTCCTGTTTGAACACTTCCTGTTTGAACACTTCCTGTTTGAAAACTTCCTGTTTGAAAACTTCCTGTATGAACCCTTCCTGTTTGAACCCTTCCTGTTTGAACACTTCCTGTTTTGAACCCTTCCTGTTTGAACCCTTCCTGTTGGAACACTTCCTGTTTTAACACTTCCTGTTTGAACACTTCCTGTTTGAACACTTCCTGTTTGAACACTTCTTGTTTGAACACTTCCTGTTTGAACACTTCCTGTTTGAACACTTCCTGTTGGAACACTTCCTGTTTGAAAACTTCCTGTTTTAACACTTCCTGTTTGAACACTTCATGTTTGAACACTTCCTGTTTGAACACTTCCTGTTGGAACACTTCCTGTTTGAAAACTTCCTGTTTGAAAACTTCCTGTTTTAACACTTCCTGTTTGAACCCTTCCTATTTGAACACTTCCTGTTTGAACACTTCCTGTTTTAACACTTCCTGTTTGAACACTTCCTTTTGGAACACTTCCTGTTTGAACACTTCCTGTTGGAACACTTCCTGTTTGAAAACTTCCTGTTTTAACACTTCCTGTTTGAACCCTTCCTATTTGAACACTTTCTGTTTGATCACTTCCTGTTTGATC
>JBBPBX010097902.1:0-12776 GCA_038048925.1 Garcialebias charrua
TATATAAGGCTATGGAAATATTTATGTAACATAAACACCCAAGACCTGTTCTTTAGTAGTATTAAAACGTTTTTTATATTAGTTTAAACATGGGATATTTTCAGTCAAGAAACACTTAACTTTTTTTTTATTTCAACTTCCAAAAATTACAGTTTTGAGAAAATTAACAGTATCAAAATCTTTATTCACACAATGAACACAATCAATGTACTGCCACCTTCAAATTATCACAGAAAACATTTTACATAAAACTGAACAGAAGCAGTAGTCATATCAAGTAAATATTTGTAGAATTAACAGTGTTACAGGTACATATACATAGAAAAAATAATCCATACATTCATATATATTAATCAAAATGTTTGTCATGAACATGAACAGCTTGTGAGGGATGTTCGCCCAGGGCACCAAAAAGGCTAGGATTGCCCCTGTTCTGTCCTTCACACCTTGTCCATGCTTTACTTGTGATATGTCGTCCTTGCGGGGATCTTCTGTCTCCTTCGTGTTTTCCATTCCTTGTGAGTAATTTACCAGGCAAGAAGTAAGCCCCGAAGAGTCATTTGAGTTAATAAACTATTTTTGTTACTTTGCCATCTGCGTCTGAATCTGCACTTGAGCCACCTCTTGAACCTGAATCTTACAGAATGCAAGGACCAACAAGTGACTCAGTGCACTCTGAACTGCAGCTGTTCTTTTTGGTGACCGGGGTCACACCTCAGGAGCTGCATGAGGTAACTTCCAGAATCCATCATCTGGTCATGGCCTGTCATGCTGCCTCTTGCCCCCTGGCCTGGAACAAACTCTGTGATAGGATCCTAACAGCCTCCAAATGGTAGACCCTGGAACTCTTGTTTGAGGGTCTGCCAGGAGATCCACCATCGTTGCAAAGGCCTCCTCTCTCTACAATCGGTGGGCCGTTTCTAGAGTGCTCCACATCCGGCATCTGCTGATGCTCCTTTTCCCCAGTCAATTCCCTGGACATCCGCCTGGAAGACTCAGTGGTCATTGGGGCCATGTACTTTTCTTTCATTATTAGCAACATTTCTTAGTTTTTCTGAGCCAGGTTTATGGGCCTAACATTTGTGTTTTTTCTCTTTCAGAGTTTCTGTTGTCACTCTGTCTGTGTTCCCCGCCATTCTAGGGGTGGGGATTCTCAAGGTATCTTGGTGTTGGGTCTTTAGGTGGCTGCCCCTAGTATGGAGGTTCTGTCACAGTGTGAGATTTATTTTTCTCTCTTACCCGTTGGTAAGCACCAAGCATTTGTAATGTTTGTGTGTGTGTGTGTGTGTGTGTGTGTGTGAGTGTGTGTGTGTGGGAGGGGGTGTGGGAGGGGGTGTGGTCTGTGGGTCCTCCCCCAGAAGATTTTCAATAAAGAAGATGTCATTTCCTGCATTCCAGTGTATTTTTAACAGGTTGTTAAACATCTACATTTACCAACATACGTAAACACTTGATTCAATAACTATTAAAGAGCACGGCACAAAAAGTAGCCTGACCAACAGTTCTCCTTGTGTGAACCAAGCAAGCTCTGCTTCTCTCAAGGCCGAGTTATACTCACGCTTTGGTCCGCTGGCTGCGCGCACACTGAGCCATGCGGCTTCATGCATTTACAGTGTCGCCGCTGTGTTTATGGTTGACGCACGGCGGCGCATGGCAAAGTGCTGTTCTTTTACGGACCAGCAGGTGGCAGTACCCTCTAAAACCTGTGCATGTATTCCAAGAAAGGGTGTAGAAGAAGTAATCTACCATAGAAGTAGAACTGTTTGAAAACACACAACAACAAAAAAGGCTTTCCGCTCGCGTGCTGAACTCCCTGCCAGCATGCATAGGTGGGCCCCATATACCATACCATACCATACCATTTTATTTCTAAAGCACTTTAAACAGGAACAAGTCCATACCAAATATGTGGATGCCATATATAGATGCCCATATGGTATACATATGTGCAAAAAACATGGGTCCCAAAAGGTTTTGTCCACGGTTTCCATGGTGGCCCCACATGGGTTTGCCCAGATAGATTTTAATGGGCCCTGACTGGGTTTTCAGTGGGACCCACATGTTTAACTTAAACGAGACCCATGTAAAACCCATGTGTGTGCCGTGAAGAATATCTACCTGGGACTAAACTGGGTCCCTACTGGGCTAAAATATGGGTAATAAGTGGGTTTGTCCACGGTTTCCATGGTGGCCCCACATGGGTTTGCCCAGATAGATTTTAATGGGCCCTGACTGGGTTTTTAGTGGGACCCAGATGTTTAACTTAATTGAGACCCATGTAAAACCCATATGTGTGCCTTGAAGAATATCTACCTGGGACTAAACTGGGTCCCAACTGGGCTAAAAATATGGGTAATAAGTGGGTTTGTCCACAGTTTCCATGGTGGCCCCACATGGGTTTGCCCAGATAGACTTTAATGGGCCCTGACTGGGCTTTCAGTGGTTCCCAGATGGTTAACTTATATGAGGCCCATGTAAAACCCATGTGTGTGCCTTGAAGAATATCTACCTGGGACTAAACTGGGTCCCAACTGGGCTAAAAATATGGGTAATAAGTGGGTTTGTCCACGGTTTCCATGGTGGCCCCACATGGGTTTGCCCAGATAGACTTTAATGGGCCCTGACTGGGCTTTCAGTGGTTCCCAGATGGTTAACTTATATGAGGCCCATGTAAAACCCATGTGTGTGCCTTGAAGAATATCTACCTGGGACTAAACTGGGTCCCAACTGGGCTAAAAATATGGGTAATAAGTGGGTTTGTCCACGGTTTCCATGGTGGCCCCACATGGGTTTGCCCATACATTTTTAAGGCACTGACTGGGTTTTCAGTGGGACCCAGATGGTTAACTTACATGAGGCCCATTAAAGACCCACGTGTGTTCTTACCAGCATAATTTACATATCGGATTTTCCGATGCAACCTGCCGATATTTCTGATCCTTGAAGTATGTCAGAGAGCACACATATTGCACCATACTCTGTGACTTCTGTCTTAACATTGTGTGAGTTAAACCCAAAGAAGACACTCTGGGCCTCACAACAAGTAATACCCAAACTTTAACAAGAGGCAGTTCTGTAACACAGATGTCCTTCTGACTCATGGTGCAGCCCGGAACACTAAAATACTACTAAACATTATGGGAAATCAACACAGCACTCCCCGTTTTTTAGTTTCCTTTTTGATTGTGGCACTACGAGTTGTATTTCTTGTTGGCTTTGATCAACAGATACAGATTTAAACTATAATTGAACACTAATATACCGCTAAGCATGATGGGAAATCAACACAGTTCACTCCCCGTTTTTTAGTTTCGTTTTTGATTGTGGCACTATGAGTTTTAATTCTTGTTGGTTTTGATCAACAGATACAGATTTAAAGTTGCAGTATGTAGCTTTTTTTATAAACATATTTCTTCTCTCAGTCACTATTTTTTGTCAGAGTGATGTTAAACAGGTAATCTTTGAGAAATACTATATTCCTCTGGCGTCTCCCGGTGGTTAAAATAGCATTTATAAAAACCAGAGCGGGCCGTTTTTGACCAGCCAATCAAAACAGAGTTATTTTCATGAACGAGCTTCCCCCGCCCTCCCCCCCGCCTCTCCCAGCGGCAGCGCGCAGGCGCAGCAGCCGGGCACGCTCCCGTCTCAAACAGTAGCTGTTTCAAGATGGCGGAGGTGGCGAGAGCCTCGAGTGCTCAGAGGATTGCAAAGCGATGCAGAGTTAGCAACTTTCCTGCTTGAAAAGTAAGTGTCTTTGCTTGACTCATGTGATAGCGCAAATGCCATGATATTATCTACAACAGGCTAAAACCGTTTTCCGGCCTACAGCTGACGTGATGCTAATGGCAGCAGCTAACTCATTCAACCTCAGTATTGTTTTGATACGTACATTTAGTTATCCTAACTTATTGTATTGTGGATCAGCATGCAGATATGTTGAAAGTACTGTAACTGCGCTGTCTGTGTAAGAGAGGCATGATCTCAACAACTAGCAATTAGCATATTGTCTGCAGATCATTTGGTGTTCATAATCTAAAAGTCTGTTAGTTGTACTACACAATATATGTTGTTGATGCATACATCTCAACCTCTTTGGACGTTTACCTGTATAAAGGGCCTCAAAAATTATTAAATTTTGGAATCAAATCTGTAAAACTTGCGGTGGGGTGGACGAGTTTGCTGCGGACATGAGCATGCAGTGAAGCAGGATGAAAGGAGAGCATAAAAAGTTCAAATTTTACTTCTAGCAGCAGAACAGGATGGAAGATGGCTGTTTGATGCTATTTTTTAAATCATCCTACATGCTTTGATATGTTAGATAAATTTGTCATTGTGTGATAAATGTGTTGAAAAGAATATCTGATTATTGTTTGAACTACATTATATGTTTTTATGCAGAGATGATGACTTTGGGGAAGGTCTCAGAAGTGAATTTGGGGAGACTCCCATTCAGGTTTTGGAAACAAGGTAAGTAAGGGGAAACTGTATTTATGTCAAGATTATTTTATGGTTTGCACTGCAACTAATATAACTGTGATCATAATATTATTACACAATTTTAAAATGTAGATGGTAAGGTTGTATGTCTAATATTGTTTATGAAATGTATTTCCACCAGATATTACGGTAGGCAGAAACAAAAACCAAAGTTTAATAGTTGTTTTTATATAATCCATCCATCCATCCATCCATTTTCTTCCTCTTATCCGGGGTCGGGTCGCGGGGGTAGCAGCCTAAGTAGGGAGGCCCAGACTTCCCTCTCCCCAGCCACTTGGAGCAGCTCCTCTGGGGGAATCCCAAGGCGTTCCCTGGCCAGCCGAGAAACATAGTCCCTCCAGCGCGTCCTGGGTCTTCCTCTGGGTCTCCTCCCGGTGGGACATGCCCGGAACACCTCACCAGGGAGGCGTCCAGGAGGCATCCTAACCAGATGCCCGAGCCACCTCAACTGGCTCCTCTCGATGTGGAGAAGCAGCGGCTCTACTCCGAGTCCCTCCCGGATGACTGAGCTTCTCACCCTATCTCTAAGGGAGAGTCCAGACACCCTGCGGAGAAAACTCATTTCAGCCGCTTGTATCCGAGATCTTGTTCTTTCGGTCATAACCCAAAGCTCATGACCATAGATGAGGGTGGGAACGTAGATCGATCGGTAAATTGAGAGCTTTGCCTTTTGACTCAGCTCTCTCTTCACCACGACAGACCGGTACAGCGCCCGCTTCACTGCGGACGCTGCACCTATCCGCCTATCAATCTCACGCTCCAGTTTTTATATAATGTATTTCTTTATTGTTATGGCTTTTCTGTGCTGCAATTTTAGTGGACATAAAATTAGAATAATACAGATGCACAATATTGACAATAAATATCTTTGAAGCTTATTTTTTTTATTATTTTATTTTTCTAACCACGTCACAGAAAATGTACAACTTTATAAATTTAAGAATTTTTAAAAAGATGACTTAATTAAAATTCTGTGTTCATGTATAACATACACAGACCAAAAACATGCATGTTAGACTGATTGGTAACTCTAAATTGACCCTAGGTGTGAGTGAGACAGGTCTCTCTTGTAAATGAGTCCCCGTGGCTCAACGAGGCTAGCCTGTATAAATAAAGGTTGAATGAATGAATGTTCTTCTTCCTCAGGTTGTCAGCGCTGTCCTGTTGATGATGATGGTGGTGGTGGTCCCACAGACAGCAGCAAAGCCACACAGGAAGTCCTTTGAAGGATTAGCAGAAGAAACGGTCCCTCTGCGTTTGGACCCAAACAATTTAGTTCCCAGCCTAAAAGTCAGTTCTTTGGCCAGCGACTCCATCTCACCGTGGACCTACAAGTGAGGCTTCAGCTCCTCAGTGTGTTGTCCTTCATGAAGCTCAGAGTCCTGTTAACAGTTTTTGTCTCCTCTCTGTCCTCAGCATCTCCAGGGATGACAACATGTACCCTCATGCGCTGTCGCAGGCTCACTGTTTGCTCAAAACCTGCCTGGACCACCAAGGACTGGAGGACGGGGGCCTGGAGTCCCGTCCCATTCTGCATCAGGTGCTGGTTCTGAGGCGAGTCAAGACGCCAGGGCCAGGCACCGCCTGGAGTCCAAACTCATCTCAGTGGGTTGCACCTGCGTGAGACCGAAGGTGATCAACCAGCACTGAGGACTGACCCATGGAGACCAGATGAAGACCATCTCCACGTGGGGTGTCCTCCAAAGATCTGTGGCAGGGTGTGGCCTTGGGGCAATTTCAATCCCAAAAATCCTCAATTAAAAGAAAAGAACTTTTAAACGAGTTGATGAAGTTTATCAATGAACCTTAATTTTTTTATTTATATATACTGTATATATATATATATATACAGTAGTCATTCATTCATTCAACCTTTATTTAGTCAGGTAAATCTCATTGAGCCTCGAGGGCTCATTTACAAAAGTGACCTGCTACTAACTAAAGAATGATGAACAGCAATGGTAGAATATGTTCATCATTCTACATTCATACATATATATATATATATATATATATATATATATATATATATATATATATATATATATATATATATATAGATATATATATAGATATATATAGATATATATATAGATATATAGATATATATATATATAGATATATATATATATATATATATATATATAGATAGATATATATATAGATAGATATATATATATATATATATATATATAGATATATATATATATATATATATATACATATATAGATATACAGTATATATATAGTATATACTGTATACTGTAGTTATAAATATAGTTATTTTTTTATATAGATACCTATATTTATAACTATATATATATATAGTATATATACATATAGATACCTATATTTATAACTATATATATATATATATATTATATATATACACAAATGAAAGAGTGGAGATCAGGTGGTTCTCTATGGACTTTAGATGTTTGGACAAGCTGACAATCTGGAGAAGCTCCACATATTTATTGACCTGACCCTGAAGACCAGATCAGTCACCTGGGCCCTGCTTGCTGTTCTGTTGCCCTGAAGGCTGCAGGTTAGGAAGAATTTGGAGTTAATTAAGTTCTGTTTAATTTCTGTCCAGTTTTATTAAAAAGTTATTTAAATCAAACTAAGTACACAACAGAGCATTTAACATCAGGGTGGATGCTCAGTGCTTTATTTATGGTTATTTAAGTGCGTTATGTAACGGTTTGATGATCCTTGTCACATATTTATTTAGGTTTTTTGTGTATTTATTGTCTAAATAAATAAATAAAAAAGATTTTGTCGCTGTGTTCTTTCAAATAGAAAATTATTTCACTGCATGTTCATGAAGAATCATCAATTTAAATGTTTGCATGAAAACAGGGTGACTATGAGAACTGTTTGTTTTCATCAACTCCCCCTGTGAGCATCGAATCTCATTATGTAACAAAACCAGAATATGAACAAGTCCAGCTGTTTTCCTCTTCTTCGGACCGTAGGTCCCTCTGGGTGTAAATTCCTCGTCTGAAGACCATCGAGAATGTTTCAAAACGATGCGTAACACAGATAAAATGTCACACACTGCAGCAAAGTATTATAACATAACTTATTGAAAGGGTTATACATAATTTACGATACTTTATTACAAATACGCAAAGATTTGAGAAGGAAATAGTCGATCGGGTGACTGCGCCGACGCCATCTTAGAACTGTGTTTACAATGCATGCGCGTTCACGAGACAGGCCAAGCTGTGGAGGAGGAGCTAAGGAGGCGGAGTTTCAGGTCAGCCAGAGTGCAAGGGGGAGGAGGGAGAAGGGTTTCTGCTCGAAAATTTCCTAAGTTTCAGGGCTTTACAGAAACTGCAGACCGTGCCTTTAAACTATACATTGAATTTATAAATGTAAATTCAATGCATAGTTTAAATCTGTATCTGTTGATCCCACATTTATACCACTTGGGATGAATACAGTTAGCCCACATGGGCTTCCCATGCTGGGCACATTATACTAAAATCACATGGGTCCTATGTACTGATGCACATCAGAGTCAGAGTCAGAGTCATTGTCATTTGCACCGCATGTAGTACATGTGATGAAATGAGATTATGTACACAGGGTCCCAGTTACACCCAACAACAAAATGTAAGAGAAAAACTGTAATAACATCTAGGATATGAACTAAGAAAAACATCCAACTAGAAATACACTAAGCCCTAGAGTAATTCATTCATTCATTCATTCAACCTTTATGTATACAGGCTAGCCTCGTTGAGTCACGGGGACTCATTTACAAGAGGGACCTGTCTCACTCACACCAAACAACCATCCACTCTCACACTCACACCTAGGGTCAATTTAGAGTCACCAATCAGCCTAACAAGCATGTTTTTTGGTCTGTGGGAGGAAACCGGAGTACCCGGAGGAAACCCACGCATGCACGGGGAGAACATGCAAACTCCACCCAGAAAGGCCCCGGACCGGGATTTGAACCGGCAACCTTCTCGCTGAGAGGCAGCAGCTCTACCAGTTGTGCCACCGTGCTGCCCAAAAAAAAAAACGTCATTACAAACAGCAGCACAAACATGAGTATTTATGAGCAGATGGTCACAGATGAACACAGCAACAAGAAAACAGATCAGCATCAGCATGATGTGATATTTCACAGTGATTATTCTTATTATTTATTTATTCATGAGTCTAACAGCCTCAGGGTAGAAGCTGTTCCTCAGTCTAGTGGTTCTACATTTGATGCTCCTCAACCTCCGTCCTGAGGGGAGTGGGGCAAAGAGTGTGTGTGCTGGGTGAGTGGGGTCTTTCATGATGCAGGTGGCTTTTTTCCTGCATCTCGAAGTGTAAATGTCTGTGATGGTGGGGAGACTGACTCCAGCAGACTTCTGTGCAGCCTTCCCCACTCTCTGCAAAGCTTTTCTTTCTGCAGCTGTGCAGCCTCCATGCCACACATTGATGCTGGAGCACAGGATGCTCTCCACTGCACACCTGTATAAGGATGTGAGGACTGGACATATCTGTCCCATTCCCAGTTAGCCCACGTAAAAATGAGCTAGGGCCTATATATACATGCCCAGGTTGAAGCCATGTAAGGTCATCCCACATTTAGCCCAATTGGGGTAAATACAGTTAGCCCACATGTGCTTCCCATGCTGGACCCATTATACCGAAACCACATGGGTCCCATATAATATTGCCCATTTCTGTCCCATTCCCAGTTAGCCCACATAAAAATGAACTGGGGCCTATATATACATGCCCAGGTTGAAGCCATGTAAGGTCATCCCACATTTAGCCCACTTGGGGTAAATACAGTTAGCCCATAAGGGCTTCCCATCCTGGGCCCATTATACTAAAACCACATGGGTCCCATATAATAATGTCCATTTCTGTCCCATTCGCACTTATCCCACATAAACACGAACTGGGACCTCTACATTCATGCCCAGGTTCAACCCATGTAAGGTCAGCCCACTCTTATACCACTTGGGGTAAATACAGTCTGCCCACATGGGCTTCCCATGCAGGGCCCATTATACTAAAACCACATGGGTACCATATAATATTGCCCTTTTCTGTCTCATTCCCAGTTAGCCCACATAAAAATGAACTGGGGCCTAAATATACATGCCCAGGTTGAAGCCATGTAAGGTCATCCCACATTTAGCCCACTTGGGTTAAATACAGTTAGCCCATAAGGGCTTCCCATGCTGGGGCCATTATACTAAAACCACATGGGTCCCATATAATAATGTCCATGTCTGTCCCATTCGAAGTTATCCCACATAAACACGAACTGGGACCAATATATCTATGCCCAGGTTCAACCCATGTAAGGTCAGCCCACACTTATCCCAATTGGGGTAAATACAGTTAGCCCACATGTGCTTCCCATGCTGGACCCATTATACCGAAACCACATGGGTCCCATATAATATTGCCCATTTCTGTCCCATTCCCAGTTAGCCCACATAAAAATGAACTGGGGCCTATATATACATGCCCAAGTTGAAGCCATGTAAGGTCATCCCACATTTAGCCCACTTGGGGTAAATAAAGTTAGCCCATAAGGGCTTCCCATGCTGGGGCCATTATACTAAAACCACATGGGTCCCATATAATAATGTCCATTTCTGTCCAATTCGCAGTTATCCCACATAAACACGAACTGGGACCTATACATTCATGCCCAGGTTCAACCCATGAAAGGTCAACCCACTCTTATACCACTTGGGGTAAATACAGTCTGCCCACATGGGCTTCCCATGCAGGGCCCATTATACTAATAATAATAATAATAATAATGAATTCAATTTATAACGCACTTTTCATTAATGAAAATCTCAAAGTGCTACAAAGTGCAACAGAATTAAATGTCAATAAAACAAGTAATAAAACAAATAAAATCAATAACAGTATCAACTAAGATCAAAGATAGAATCATGAGGAGGCAGAGTATGCTTGGTTAAAAAGAAAGGTCTTCAAGCCGCTCTTAAAGTCAACCAGTGACTGTGGAGCTCTTAGGCAGTCAGGAAGAGAGTTCCACAGGCGGGGGGCAGCCACACTGAAAGCCCGGTCTCCCATGGTCCTTAATTTGGTTCTCGGAATGTGAAGTAGATGACTGTTCTGTGACCGTAGAGACCGGGTGGATGAGTATGCATGTACCACATGGGTCCCATATAAATTGCCCATTTCTGTCCCATTGCCAGTTAGCCCACATAAAAATGTACTGGTTCCTATATATCCATGCTCAGGTTAAACCCATGTAAGGTGATCCCACATTTATACCACTTGGGATAAATACAGTTAGCCCTCATGGGCTTCCCATGCTGGGCACATTATACTAAAATCACATGGGTCCCATATACAGATGCGCATATCTGTCCCATTCCCAGTTAGCCCAAATAAAATTCAACTGGGGCCAATATATCTATGCCCAGGTTCAACCCATGTAAGGTCAGCCCACACTTATCCCAATGGGGGTAAATACAGTTAGCCCATAAGGGCTTCCCATGATGGACCCATTATACTAAAACCACATGGGTCCCATATAATAATGCCCATTTCTGTCCCATTCCCAGTTAGCCCACATAAAAATGAACTGGGGCCTATATATCCATGCCAAGGCTGAACCCATGTAAGGTCATCTGACACTTATCCCACTTGGGGTCAATACAGTTAGCACATATGGGCTTCTCATACTGTGACCATTATACTAAAACCACATGGGTCCCATATAATGATGCCCATTTCTGTCCCATTCCCAGTTAGCCCACATAAAAATGTACTGGGCCCTATATATCCATGCCCAGGTTGAACCCATGAAAGGTGATCCCACATTTATACCACTTGGGATAAATACAATTAGCCCACATGGGCTTCCCATGCTGGGCCCATTATACCAAAACCACATGGGTCCCATATAGTATTGCCCATTTCTGTCCCATTCCCAGTTAGCCCACATAAAAATGAACTGGGGTCTATATATCCATGCCAAGGCTGAACCCATGTAAGGTCATCCGACACTTATCCCACTTGGGGTCAATATAGTTAGCACACATGGGCTTCCCATATTGTGCCCATTATACTAAAACCACATGGGTCCCATATAATGATGCCCATTTCTGTCCCATTCCCAGTTAGCCCACATAAAAATGTACTGGGCCCTATATATCCATGCCCAGGTTGAACCCATGTAAGTGATCCCACATTTATACCACTTGGGATAAATACAGTTAGCCCACATGGGCTTCCCATGCTGGGTACATTATACTAAAATCACATGGGTCCCATATACTGATTCACATATCTGTCCCATTCCCAGTTAGCCCAAATAAAATTGAACTGGGGCCTATATATCTATGCCCAGGTTCAACCCATGTAAGGTCAGCCCACACTTATCCCAATTGGGGTAAATACAGTTAGCCCACATGTGCTTCCCATGCTGGGCCCATTATACTAAAACCACATGGGTACCATATAATATTGCCCTTTTCTGTCTCATTCCCAGTTAGCCCACATAAAAATGAACTGGGGCCTAAATATACATGCCCAGGTTGAAGCCATGTAAGGTCATCCCACATTTAGCCCACTTGGGTTAAATACAGTTAGCCCATAAGGGCTTCCCATGCTGGGGCCATTATACTAAAACCACATGGGTCCCATATAATAATGTCCATGTCTGTCCCATTCGAAGTTATCCCACATAAACACGAACTGGGACCAATATATCTATGCCCAGGTTCAACCCATGTAAGGTCAGCCCACACTTATCCCAATTGGGGTAAATACAGTTAGCCCACATGTGCTTCCCATGCTGGACCCATTATACCGAAACCACATGGGTCCCATATAATATTGCCCATTTCTGTCCCATTCCCAGTTAGCCCACATAAAAATGAACTGGGGCCTATATATACATGCCCAAGTTGAAGCCATGTAAGGTCATCCCACATTTAGCCCACTTGGGGTAAATAAAGTTAGCCCATAAGGGCTTCCCATGCTGGGAACATTATACTAAAACCACATGGGTCCCATATAATAATGTCCATTTCTGTCCAATTTGCAGTTATCCCACATAAACACGAACTGGGACCTTTACATTCATGCCCAGGTTCAACCCATGAAAGGTCAACCCACTCTTATACCACTTGGGGTAAATACAGTCTGCCCACATGGGCTTCCCATGCAGGGCCCATTATACTACTACTACTACTAATAATAATAATGAATTCAATTTATAACGCACTTTTCATTAATGAAAATCTCAAAGTGCTACAAAGTGCAACAGA